>JBAKBP010019777.1:0-43974 GCA_037953745.1 Lithodes maja
CTAAATCCCGTTTTGTGTCTCCACCATACAAGACCAATTCACTTTAGTGTCCAATCTCAGAAAATAGTTTTTGAGAAATTATTATTTTGTCAATTCAATGTTAATTATCTTAGTTTTTAGGGTGATTTTAGCTGTATTATATGTCTACCTCTCATGTATTAAGATAGCCCAGTTATAGAGGCTCTAAATCCCATTTATATTATTTTGTCAATTCAATGTTAATTATCTTAGTTTTTAGGGTGATTTTAGCTCTATTATATGTCTACCTCTCGTGTAGATAGCCCAGTTATAGAGGCTCTAAATCCCGTTTTGTGTCTCCACCATACAAGACCAATTCACTTTAGTGTCCAATCTCAGAAAATAGTTTTTGAGAAATTATTATTTTGTCAATTCAATGTTAATTATCTTAGTTTTTAGGGTGATTTTAGCTGTATTATATGTCTACCTCTCGTGTAGATAGCCCATTTATAGAGGCTCTAAATCCCGTTTATATTATTTTGTCAATTCAATGTTAATTATCTTAGTTTTTAGGGTGATTTTAGCTCTATTATATGTCTACCTCTCGTGTAGATAGCCCAGTTATAGAGGCTCTAAATCCCGTTTTGTGTCTCCACCATACAAGACCAATTCACTTTAGTGTCCAATCTCAGAAAATAGTTTTTGAGAAATTATTATTTTGTCAATTCAATGTTAATTATCTTAGTTTTTAGGGTGATTTTAGCTGTGTTATATGTCTACCTCTCGTGTAGATAGCCCAGTTATAGAGGCTCTAAATCCCGTTTATATTATTTTGTCAATTCAATGTTAATTATCTTAGTTTTTAGGGTGATTTTAGCTCTATTATATGTCTACCTCTCGTGTAGATAGCCCAGTTATAGAGGCTCTAAATCCCGTTTTGTGTCTCCACCATACAAGACCAAATCACTTTAGTGTCCAATCTCAGAAAATAGTTTTTGAGAAATTATTATTTTGTCAATTCAATGTTAATTATCTTAGTTTTTAGGGTGATTTTAGCTGTATTATATGTCTACCTCTCGTGTAGATAGCCCAGTTATAGAGGCTCTAAATCCCGTTTTGTGTCTCCACCATACAAGACCAAATCACTTTAGTGTCCAATCTCAGAAAATAGTTTTTGAGAAATTATTATTTTGTCAATTCAATGTTAATTATCTTAGTTTTTAGGGTGATTTTAGCTGTATTATATGTCTACCTCTCGTGTAGATAGCCCAGTTATAGAGGCTCTAAATCCCATTTTGTGTCTCCACCATACAAGACCAAATCACTTTAGTGTCCAATCTCAGAAAATAGTTTTTGAGAAATTATTATTTTGTCAATTCAATGTTAATTATCTTAGTTTTTAGGGTGATTTTAGCTGTATTATATGTCTACCTCTCGTGTAGATAGCCCAGTTATAGAGGCTCTAAATCCCGTTTTGTGTCTCCACCATACAAGACCAAATCACTTTAGTGTCCAATCTCAGAAAATAGTTTTTGAGAAATTATTATTTTGTCAATTCAATGTTAATTATCTTAGTTTTTAGGGTGATTTTAGCTGTATTATATGTCTACCTCTCGTGTAGATAGCCCAGTTATAGAGGCTCTAAATCCCGTTTTGTGTCTCCACCATACAAGACCAAATCACTTTAGTGTCCAATCTCAGAAAATAGTTTTTGAGAAATTATTATTTTGTCAATTCAATGTTAATTATCTTAGTTTTTAGGGTGATTTTAGCTGTATTATATGTCTACCTCTCGTGTAGATAGCCCAGTTATAGAGGCTCTAAATTCCGTTTTGTGTCTCCACCATACAAGACCAAATCACTTTAGTGTCCAATCTCAGAAAATAGTTTTTGAGAAATTATTATTTTGTCAATTCAATGTTAATTATCTTAGTTTTTAGGGTGATTTTAGCTGTATTATATGTCTACCTCTCGTGTAGATAGCCCAGTTATAGAGGCTCTAAATCCCGTTTTGTGTCTCCACCATACAAGACCAAATCACTTTAGTGTCCAATCTCAGAAAATAGTTTTTGAGAAATTATTATTTTGTCAATTCAATGTTAATTATCTTAGTTTTTAGGGTGATTTTAGCTGTATTATATGTCTACCTCTCGTGTAGATAGCCCAGTTATAGAGGCTCTAAATCCCGTTTATATTATTTTGTCAATTCAATGTTAATTAGACTAGTTTTTAGGGTGATTTTAGCTCTATTATATGTCTACCGCTCGTGTAGATAGCCCAGTTATAGAGGCTCTAAATCCCGTTTTATGTCTCCACCATACAAGACCAATTCACTTTAGTGTCCAATCTCAGAAAATAGTTTTTGAGAAAATATTATTTTGTCAATTCAATGTTAATTAGCCTAGTTTTTAGGGTGATTTTAGCTCTATTATATGTCTACCTCTCATGTATTAAGATAGCCCAGTTATAGAGGCTCTAAATCCCGTTTTATGTCTCCACCATACAAGACCAAATCACTTTAGTGTCCAATCTCAGAAAATAGTTTTTGAGAAAATATTATTTTTTCAATTCAATGTTAATTATCTTAGTTTTTAGGGTGATTTTAGCTCTATTATATGTCTACCTCTCATGTATTAAGATAGCCCAGTTATAGAGGCTCTAAATCCCGTTTTGTGTCTCCACCATACAAGACCAATTCACTTTAGTGTCCAATCTCAGAAAATAGTTTTTGAGAAATTATTATTTTGTCAATTCAATGTTAATTATCTTAGTTTTTAGGGTGATTTTAGCTCTATTATATGTCTACCTCTCATGTATTAAGATAGCCCAGTTATAGAGGCTCTAATTCCCGTTTTGTGTCTCCACCATACAAGACCAATTCACTTTAGTGTCCAATCTCAGAAAATAGTTTTTGAGAAATTATTATTTTGTCAATTCAATGTTAATTATCTTAGTTTTTAGGGTGATTTTAGCTGTATTATATGTCTACCTCTCATGTATTAAGATAGCCCAGTTATAGAGGCTCTAAATCCCGTTTTGTGTCTCCACCATACAAGACCAATTCACTTTAGTGTCCAATCTCAGAAAATAGTTTTTGAGAAATTATTATTTTGTCAATTCAATGTTAATTATCTTAGTTTTTAGGGTGATTTTAGCTGTATTATATGTCTACCTCTCATGTATTAAGATAGCCCAGTTATAGAGGCTCTAAATCCCATTTATATTATTTTGTCAATTCAATGTTAATTATCTTAGTTTTTAGGGTGATTTTAGCTCTATTATATGTCTACCTCTCGTGTAGATAGCCCAGTTATAGAGGCTCTAAATCCCGTTTTGTGTCTCCACCATACAAGACCAATTCACTTTAGTGTCCAATCTCAGAAAATAGTTTTTGAGAAATTATTATTTTGTCAATTCAATGTTAATTATCTTAGTTTTTAGGGTGATTTTAGCTGTATTATATGTCTACCTCTCGTGTAGATAGCCCAGTTATAGAGGCTCTAAATCCCGTTTATATTATTTTGTCAATTCAATGTTAATTATCTTAGTTTTTAGGGTGATTTTAGCTCTATTATATGTCTACCTCTCGTGTAGATAGCCCAGTTATAGAGGCTCTAAATCCCGTTTTGTGTCTCCACCATACAAGACCAATTCACTTTAGTGTCCAATCTCAGAAAATAGTTTTTGAGAAATTATTATTTTGTCAATTCAATGTTAATTATCTTAGTTTTTAGGGTGATTTTAGCTGTGTTATATGTCTACCTCTCGTGTAGATAGCCCAGTTATAGAGGCTCTAAATCCCGTTTATATTATTTTGTCAATTCAATGTTAATTATCTTAGTTTTTAGGGTGATTTTAGCTGTGTTATATGTCTACCTCTCGTGTAGATAGCCCAGTTATAGAGGCTCTAAATCCCGTTTATATTATTTTGTCAATTCAATGTTAATTATCTTAGTTTTTAGGGTGATTTTAGCTCTATTATATGTCTACCTCTCGTGTAGATAGCCCAGTTATAGAGGCTCTAAATCCCGTTTTGTGTCTCCACCTTACAAGACCAATTCACTTTAGTGTCCAATCTCAGAAAATAGTTTTTGAGAAATTATTATTTTGTCAATTCAATGTTAATTATCTTAGTTTTTAGGGTGATTTTAGCTGTATTATATGTCTACCTCTCGTGTAGATAGCCCAGTTATAGAGGCTCTAAATCCCGTTTATATTATTTTGTCAATTCAATGTTAATTATCTTAGTTTTTAGGGTGATTTTAGCTCTATTATATGTCTACCTCTCGTGTAGATAGCCCAGTTATAGAGGCTCTAAATCCCGTTTTGTGTCTCCACCATACAAGACCAAATCACTTTAGTGTCCAATCTCAGAAAATAGTTTTTGAGAAATTATTATTTTGTCAATTCAATGTTAATTATCTTAGTTTTTAGGGTGATTTTAGCTGTATTATATGTCTACCTCTCGTGTAGATAGCCCAGTTATAGAGGCTCTAAATCCCGTTTTGTGTCTCCACCATACAAGACCAAATCACTTTAGTGTCCAATCTCAGAAAATAGTTTTTGAGAAATTATTATTTTGTCAATTCAATGTTAATTATCTTAGTTTTTAGGGTGATTTTAGCTGTATTATATGTCTACCTCTCGTGTAGATAGCCCAGTTATAGAGGCTCTAAATCCCGTTTTGTGTCTCCACCATACAAGACCAAATCACTTTAGTGTCCAATCTCAGAAAATAGTTCTTGAGAAATTATTATTTTGTCAATTCAATGTTAATTATCTTAGTTTTTAGGGTGATTTTAGCTGTATTATATGTCTACCTCTCGTGTAGATAGCCCAGTTATAGAGGCTCTAAATCCCGTTTATATTATTTTGTCAATTCAATGTTAATTATCTTAGTTTTTAGGGTGATTTTAGCTCTATTATATGTCTACCTCTCGTGTAGATAGCCCAGTTATAGAGGCTCTAAATCCCGTTTTGTGTCTCCACCATACAAGACCAAATCACTTTAGTGTCCAATCTCAGAAAATAGTTTTTGAGACATTATTATTTTGTCAATTCAATGTTAATTATCTTAGTTTTTAGGGTGATTTTAGCTGTATTATATGTCTACCTCTCATGTATTAAGATAGCCCAGTTATAGAGGCTCTAAATCCCGTTTTGTGTCTCCACCATACAAGACCAAATCACTTTAGTGTCCAATCTCAGAAAATAGTTTTTGAGAAATTATTATTTTGTCAATTCAATGTTAATTATCTTAGTTTTTAGGGTGATTTTAGCTGTATTATATGTCTACCTCTCGTGTAGATAGCCCAGTTATAGAGGCTCTAAATCCCGTTTATATTATTTTGTCAATTCAATGTTAATTATCTTAGTTTTTAGGGTGATTTTAGCTCTATTATATGTCTACCTCTCGTGTAGATAGCCCAGTTATAGAGGCTCTAAATCCCGTTTTGTGTCTCCACCATACAAGACCAAATCACTTTAGTGTCCAATCTCAGAAAATAGTTTTTGAGAAATTATTATTTTGTCAATTCAATGTTAATTATCTTAGTTTTTAGGGTGATTTTAGCTGTATTATATGTCTACCTCTCATGTATTAAGATAGCCCAGTTATAGAGGCTCTAAATCCCGTTTTATGTCTCCACCATACAAGACCAATTCACTTTAGTGTCCAATCTCAGAAAATAGTTTTTGAGAAATTATTATTTTGTCAATTCAATGTTAATTATCTTAGTTTTTAGGGTGATTTTAGCTGTATTATATGTCTACCTCTCATGTATTAAGATAGCCCAGTTATAGAGGCTCTAAATCCCGTTTTATGTCTCCACCATACAAGACCAATTCACTTTAGTGTCCAATCTCAGAAAATAGTTTTTGAGAAAATATTATTTTGTCAATTCAATGTTAATTAGCATAGTTTTTAGGGTGATTTTAGCTCTATTATATGTCTACCTCTCATGTATTAAGATAGCCCAGTTATAGAGGCTCTAAATCCCGTTTTATGTCTCCACCATACAAGACCAAATCACTTTAGTGTCCAATCTCAGAAAATAGTTTTTGAGAAATTATTATTTTTTCAATTCAATGTTAATTATCTTAGTTTTTAGGGTGATTTTAGCTCTATTATATGTCTACCTCTCATGTATTAAGATAGCCCAGTTATAGAGGCTCTAAATCCCGTTTTGTGTCTCCACCATACAAGACCAATTCACTTTAGTGTCCAATCTCAGAAAATAGTTTTTGAGAAATTATTATTTTTTCAATTCAATGTTAATTATCTTAGTTTTTAGGGTGATTTTAGCTCTATTATATGTCTACCTCTCATGTATTAAGATAGCCCAGTTATAGAGGCTCTAAATCCCGTTTTGTGTCTCCACCATACAAGACCAATTCACTTTAGTGTCCAATCTCAGAAAATAGTTTTTGAGAAATTATTATTTTGTCAATTCAATGTTAATTATCTTAGTTTTTAGGGTGATTTTAGCTGTATTATATGTCTACCTCTCATGTATTAAGATAGCCCAGTTATAGAGGCTCTAAATCCCGTTTTGTGTCTCCACCATACAAGACCAATTCACTTTAGTGTCCAATCTCAGAAAATAGTTTTTGAGAAATTATTATTTTGTCAATTCAATGTTAATTATCTTAGTGTTTAGGGTGATTTTTAGCTGTATTATATGTCTACCTCTCATGTATTAAGATAGCCCAGTTATAGAGGCTCTAAATCCCGTTTATATTATTTTGTCAATTCAATGTTAATTATCTTAGTTTTTAGGGTGATTTTAGCTGTATTATATGTCTACCTCTCGTGTAGATAGCCCAGTTATAGAGGCTCTAAATCCCGTTTTGTGTCTCCACCATACAAGACCAATTCACTTTAGTGTCCAATCTCAGAAAATAGTTTTTGAGAAATTATTATTTTGTCAATTCAATGTTAATTATCTTAGTTTTTAGGGTGATTTTAGCTGTATTATATGTCTACCTCTCATGTATTAAGATAGCCCAGTTATAGAGGCTCTAAATCCCGTTTTGTGTCTCCACCATACAAGGCCAATTCACTTTAGTGTCCAATCTCAGAAAATAGTTTTTGAGAAATTATTATTTTGTCAATTCAATGTTAATTATCTTAGTTTTTAGGGTGATTTTAGCTGTATTATATGTCTACCTCTCGTGTAGATAGCCCAGTTATAGAGGCTCTAAATCCCGTTTTGTGTCGCCACCATACAAGACCAATTCACTTTAGTGTCCAATCTCAGAAAATAGTTTTTGAGAAATTATTATTTTGTCAATTCAATGTTAATTATCTTAGTTTTTAGGGTGATTTTAGCTGTGTTATATGTCTACCTCTCGTGTAGATAGCCCAGTTATAGAGGCTCTAAATCCCGTTTATATTATTTTGTCAATTCAATGTTAATTATCTTAGTTTTTAGGGTGATTTTAGCTCTATTATATGTCTACCTCTCGTGTAGATAGCCCAGTTATAGAGGCTCTAAATCCCGTTTTGTGTCTCCACCATACAAGACCAATTCACTTTAGTGTCCAATCTCAGAAAATAGTTTTTGAGAAATTATTATTTTGTCAATTCAATGTTAATTATCTTAGTTTTTAGGGTGATTTTAGCTATATTATATGTCTACCTCTCGTGTAGATAGCCCAGTTATAGAGGCTCTAAATCCCGTTTATATTATTTTGTCAATTCAATGTTAATTATCTTAGTTTTTAGGGTGATTTTAGCGCTATTATATGTCTACCTCTCGTGTAGATAGCCCAGTTATAGAGGCTCTAAATCCCGTTTTGTGTCTCCACCATACAAGACCAAATCACTTTAGTGTCCAATCTCAGAAAATAGTTTTTGAGAAATTATTATTTTGTCAATTCAATGTTAATTATCTTAGTTTTTAGGGTGATTTTAGCTGTATTATATGTCTACCTCTCGTGTAGATAGCCCAGTTATAGAGGCTCTAAATCCCGTTTATATTATTTTGTCAATTCAATGTTAATTATCTTAGTTTTTAGGGTGATTTTAGCTGTATTATATGTCTACCTCTCGTGTAGATAGCCCAGTTATAGAGGCTCTAAATCCCGTTTTGTGTCTCCACCATACAAGACCAAATCACTTTAGTGTCCAATCTCAGAAAATAGTTTTTGAGAAATTATTATTTTGTCAATTCAATGTTAATTATCTTAGTTTTTAGGGTGATTTTAGCTGTATTATATGTCTACCTCTCGTGTAGATAGCCCAGTTATAGAGGCTCTAAATCCCGTTTTGTGTCTCCACCATACAAGACCAATTCACTTTAGTGTCCAATCTCAGAAAATAGTTTTTGAGAAATTATTATTTTGTCAATTCAATGTTAATTATCTTAGTTTTTAGGGTGATTTTAGCTGTATTATATGTCTACCTCTCGTGTAGATAGCACAGTTATAGAGGCTCTAAATCCCGTTTTGTGTCTCCACCATACAAGACCAATTCACTTTAGTGTCCAATCTCAGAAAATAGTTTTGGAGAAATTATTATTTTGTCAATTCAATGTTAATTATCTTAGTTTTTAGGGTGATTTTAGCTGTATTATATGTCTACCTCTCGTGTAGATAGCACAGTTATAGAGGCTCTAAATCCCGTTTTGTGTCTCCACCATACAAGACCAATTCACTTTAGTGTCCAATCTCAGAAAATAGTTTTTGAGAAATTATTATTTTGTCAATTCAATGTTAATTATCTTAGTTTTTAGGGTGATTTTAGCTCTATTATATGTCTACCTCTCGTGTAGATAGCCCAGTTATAGAGGCTCTAAATCCCGTTTATATTATTTTGTCAATTCAATGTTAATTATCTTAGTTTTTAGGGTGATTTTAGCTGTATTATATGTCTACCTCTCGTGTAGATAGCCCAGTTATAGAGGCTCTAAATCCCGTTTTGTGTCTCCACCATACAAGACCAAATCACTTTAGTGTCCAATCTCAGAAAATAGTTTTTGAGAAATTATTATTTTGTCAATTCAATGTTAATTATCTTAGTTTTTAGGGTGATTTTAGCTGTATTATATGTCTACCTCTCGTGTAGATAGCCCAGTTATAGAGTCTCTAAATCCCGTTTTGTGTCTCCACCATACAAGACCAAATCACTTTAGTGTCCAATCTCAGAAAATAGTTTTTGAGAAATTATTATTTTGTCAATTCAATGTTAATTATCTTAGTTTTTAGGGTGATTTTAGCTGTATTATATGTCTACCTCTCGTGTAGATAGCCCAGTTATAGAGGCTCTAAATCCCGTTTTGTGTCTCCACCATACAAGACCAAATCACTTTAGTGTCCAATCTCAGAAAATAGTTTTTGAGAAATTATTATTTTGTCAATTCAATGTTAATTATCTTAGTTTTTAGGGTGATTTTAGCTGTATTATATGTCTACCTCTCGTGTAGATAGCCCAGTTATAGAGGCTCTAAATCCCGTTTTGTGTCTCCACCATACAAGACCAAATCACTTTAGTGTCCAATCTCAGAAAATAGTTTTTGAGAAATTATTATTTTGTCAATTCAATGTTAATTATCTTAGTTTTTAGGGTGATTTTAGCTGTATTATATGTCTACCTCTCGTGTAGATAGCCCAGTTATAGAGGCTCTAAATCCCGTTTTGTGTCTCCACCATACAAGACCAAATCACTTTAGTGTCCAATCTCAGAAAATAGTTTTTGAGAAATTATTATTTTGTCAATTCAATGTTAATTATCTTAGTTTTTAGGGTGATTTTAGCTGTATTATATGTCTACCTCTCATGTATTAAGATAGCCCAGTTATAGAGGCTCTAAATCCCGTTTTATGTCTCCACCATACAAGACCAATTCACTTTAGTGTCCAATCTCAGAAAATAGTTTTTGAGAAAATATTATTTTGTCAATTCAATGTTAATTAGCCTAGTTTTTAGGGTGATTTTAGCTCTATTATATGTCTACCTCTCATGTATTAAGATAGCCCAGTTATAGAGGCTCTAAATCCCGTTTTATGTCTCCACCATACAAGACCAATTCACTTTAGTGTCCAATCTCAGAAAATAGTTTTTGAGAAAATATTATTTTGTCAATTCAATGTTAATTAGCCTAGTTTTTAGGGTGATTTTAGCTCTATTATATGTCTACCTCTCATGTATTAAGATAGCCCAGTTATAGAGGCTCTAAATCCCGTTTTGTGTCTCCACCATACAAGACCAAATCACTTTAGTGTCCAATCTCAGAAAATAGTTTTTGAGAAATTATTATTTTGTCAATTCAATGTTAATTATCTTAGTTTTTAGGGTGATTTTAGCTGTATTATATGTCTACCTCTCATGTATTAAGATAGCCCAGTTATAGAGGCTCTAAATCCCGTTTTATGTCTCCACCATACAAGACCAATTCACTTTAGTGTCCAATCTCAGAAAATAGTTTTTGAGAAAATATTATTTTGTCAATTCAATGTTAATTAGCCTAGTTTTTAGGGTGATTTTAGCTTTATTATATGTCTACCTCTCATGTATTAAGATAGCCCAGTTATAGAGGCTCTAAATCCCGTTTTATGTCTCCACCACACAAGACCAATTCACTTTAGTGTCCAATCTCAGAAAATAGTTTTTGAGAAAATATTATTTTGTCAATTCAATGTTAATTAGCCTAGTTTTTAGGGTGATTTTAGCTCTATTATATGTCTACCTCTCATGTATTAAGATAGCCCAGTTATAGAGTCTCTAAATCCCGTTTTATGTCTCCACCATACAAGACCAAATCACTTTAGTGTCCAATCTCAGAAAATAGTTTTTGAGAAATTATTATTTTGTCAATTCAATGTTAATTATCTTAGTTTTTAGGGTGATTTTAGCTGTATTATATGTCTACCTCTCGTGTAGATAGCCCAGTTATAGAGGCTCTAAATCCCGTTTTGTGTCTCCACCATACAAGACCAATTCACTTTAGTGTCCAATCTCAGAAAATAGTTTTTGAGAAATTATTATTTTGTCAATTCAATGTTAATTATCTTAGTTTTTAGGGTGATTTTAGCTGTGTTATATGTCTACCTCTCGTGTAGATAGCCCAGTTATAGAGGCTCTAAATCCCGTTTATATTATTTTGTCAATTCAATGTTAATTATCTTAGTTTTTAGGGTGATTTTAGCTCTATTATATATCTACCTCTCGTGTAGATAGCCCAGTTATAGAGGCTCTAAATCCCGTTTTGTGTCTCCACCATACAAGACCAATTCACTTTAGTGTCCAATCTCAGAAAATAGTTTTTGAGAAATTATTATTTTGTCAATTCAATGTTAATTATCTTAGTTTTTAGGGTGATTTTAGCTCTATTATATGTCTACCTCTCGTGTAGATAGCCCAGTTATAGAGGCTCTAAATCCCGGTTATATTATTTTGTCAATTCCATGTTAATTATCTTAGTTTTTAGGGTGATTTTAGCGCTATTATATGTCTACCTCTCGTGTAGATAGCCCAGTTATAGAGGCTCTAAATCCCGTTTTGTGTCTCCACCATACAAGACCAAATCACTTTAGTGTCCAATCTCAGAAAATAGTTTTTGAGAAATTATTATTTTGTCAATTCAATGTTAATTATCTTAGTTTTTAGGGTGATTTTAGCTGTATTATATGTCTACCTCTCGTGTAGATAGCCCAGTTATAGAGGCTCTAAATCCCGTTTATATTATTTTGTCAATTCAATGTTAATTATCTTAGTTTTTAGGGTGATTTTAGCTGTATTATATGTCTACCTCTCGTGTAGATAGCCCAGTTATAGAGGCTCTAAATCCCGTTTTGTGTCTCCACCATACAAGACCAAATCACTTTAGTGTCCAATCTCAGAAAATAGTTTTTGAGAAATTATTATTTTGTCAATTCAATGTTAATTATCTTAGTTTTCAGGGTGATTTTAGCTGTATTATATGTCTACCTCTCGTGTAGATAGCCCAGTTATAGAGGCTCTAAATCCCGTTTTGTGTCTCCACCATACAAGACCAATTCACTTTAGTGTCCAATCTCAGAAAATAGTTTTTGAGAAATTATTATTTTGTCAATTCAATGTTAATTATCTTAGTTTTTAGGGTGATTTTAGCTGTATTATATGTCTACCTCTCGTGTAGATAGCACAGTTATAGAGGCTCTAAATCCCGTTTTGTGTCTCCACCATACAAGACCAATTCACTTTAGTGTCCAATCTCAGAAAATAGTTTTTGAGAAATTATTATTTTGTCAATTCAATGTTAATTATCTTAGTTTTTAGGGTGATTTTAGCTGTATTATATGTCTACCTCTCGTGTAGATAGCACAGTTATAGAGGCTCTAAATCCCGTTTTGTGTCTCCACCATACAAGACCAATTCACTTTAGTGTCCAATCTCAGAAAATAGTTTTTGAGAAATTATTATTTTGTCAATTCAATGTTAATTATCTTAGTTTTTAGGGTGATTTTAGCTCTATTATATGTCTACCTCTCGTGTAGATAGCCCAGTTATAGAGGCTCTAAATCCCGTTTATATTATTTTGTCAATTCAATGTTAATTATCTTAGTTTTTAGGGTGATTTTAGCTCTATTATATGTCTACCTCTCGTGTAGATAGCCCAGTTATAGAGGCTCTAAATCCCGTTTTGTGTCTCCACCATACAAGACCAAATCACTTTAGTGTCCAATCTCAGAAAATAGTTTTTGAGAAATTATTATTTTGTCAATTCAATGTTAATTATCTTAGTTTTTAGGGTGATTTTAGCTGTATTATATGTCTACCTCTCGTGTAGATAGCCCAGTTATAGAGGCTCTAAATCCCGTTTTGTGTCTCCACCATACAAGACCAAATCACTTTAGTGTCCAATCTCAGAAAATAGTTTTTGAGAAATTATTATTTTGTCAATTCAATGTTAATTATCTTAGTTTTTAGGGTGATTTTAGCTGTATTATATGTCTACCTCTCGTGTAGATAGCCCAGTTATAGAGGCTCTAAATCCCGTTTTGTGTCTCCACCATACAAGACCAAATCACTTTAGTGTCCAATCTCAGAAAATAGTTTTTGAGAAATTATTATTTTGTCAATTCAATGTTAATTATCTTAGTTTTTAGGGTGATTTTAGCTGTATTATATGTCTACCTCTCGTGTAGATAGCCCAGTTATAGAGGCTCTAAATCCCGTTTTGTGTCTCCACCATACAAGACCAAATCACTTTAGTGTCCAATCTCAGAAAATAGTTTTTGAGAAATTATTATTTTGTCAATTCAATGTTAATTATCTTAGTTTTTAGGGTGATTTTAGCTGTATTATATGTCTACCTCTCGTGTAGATAGCCCAGTTATAGAGGCTCTAAATCCCGTTTTGTGTCTCCACCATACAAGACCAAATCACTTTAGTGTCCAATCTCAGAAAATAGTTTTTGAGAAATTATTATTTTGTCAATTCAATGTTAATTATCTTAGTTTTTAGGGTGATTTTAGCTGTATTATATGTCTACCTCTCATGTATTAAGATAGCCCAGTTATAGAGGCTCTAAATCCCGTGTTATGTCTCCACCATACAAGACCAATTCACTTTAGTGTCCAATCTCAGAAAATAGTTTTTGAGAAAATATTATTTTGTCAATTCAATGTTAATTAGCCTAGTTTTTAGGGTGATTTTAGCTCTATTATATGTCTACCTCTCATGTATTAAGATAGCCCAGTTATAGAGGCTCTAAATCCCGTTTTATGTCTCCACCATACAAGACCAATTCACTTTAGTGTCCAATCTCAGAAAATAGTTTTTGAGAAAATATTATTTTGTCAATTCAATGTTAATTAGCCTAGTTTTTAGGGTGATTTTAGCTCTATTATATGTCTACCTCTCATGTATTAAGATAGCCCAGTTATAGAGGCTCTAAATCCCGTTTTGTGTCTCCACCATACAAGACCAAATCACTTTAGTGTCCAATCTCAGAAAATAGTTTTTGAGAAATTATTATTTTGTCAATTCAATGTTAATTATCTTAGTTTTTAGGGTGATTTTAGCTGTATTATATGTCTACCTCTCATGTATTAAGATAGCCCAGTTATAGAGGCTCTAAATCCCGTTTTATGTCTCCACCATACAAGACCAATTCACTTTAGTGTCCAATCTCAGAAAATAGTTTTTGAGAAAATATTATTTTGTCAATTCAATGTTAATTAGCCTAGTTTTTAGGGTGATTTTAGCTCTATTATATGTCTACCTCTCATGTATTAAGATAGCCCAGTTATAGAGGCTCTAAATCCCGTTTTATGTCTCCACCATACAAGACCAATTCACTTTAGTGTCCAATCTCAGAAAATAGTTTTTGAGAAAATATTATTTTGTCAATTCAATGTTAATTAGCCTAGTTTTTAGGGTGATTTTAGCTCTATTATATGTCTACCTCTCATGTATTAAGATAGCCCAGTTATAGAGTCTCTAAATCCGTGTTATGTCTCCACCATACAAGGCCAAATCACTTTAGTGTCCAATCTCAGAAAATAGTTTTTGAGAAATTATTATTTTGTCAATTCAATGTTAATTATCTTAGTTTTTAGGGTGATTTTAGCTGTATTATATGTCTACCTCTCGTGTAGATATCCCAGTTATAGAGGCTCTAAATCCCGTTTTGTGTCTCCACCATACAAAACCAATTCACTTTAGTGTCCAATCTCAGAAAATAGTTTTTGAGAAATTATTATTTTGTCAATTCAATGTTAATTATCTTAGTTTTTAGGGTGATTTTAGCTGTATTATATGTCTACCTCTCGTGTATTAAGATAGCCCAGTTATAGAGGCTCTAAATCCCGTTTTGTGTATCCACCATACAAGACCAAATCACTTTAGTGTCCAATCTCAGAAAATAGTTTTTGAGAAATTATTATTTTGTCAATTCAATGTTAATTATCTTAGTTTTTAGGGTGATTTTAGCTGTATTATATGTCTACCTCTCGTGTAGATAGCCCAGTTATAGAGGCTCTAAATCCCGTTTTGTGTCTCCACCATACAAGACCAAATCACTTTAGTGTCCAATCTCAGAAAATAGTTTTTGAGAAATTATTATTTTGTCAATTCAATGTTAATTATCTTAGTTTTTAGGGTGATTTTAGCTGTATTATATGTCTACCTCTCGTGTATTAAGATAGCCCAGTTATAGAGGCTCTAAATCCCGTTTTGTGTCTCCACCATACAAGACCAAATCACTTTAGTGTCCAATCTCAGAAAATAGTTTTTGAGAAATTATTATTTTGTCAATTCAATGTTAATTATCTTAGTTTTTAGGGTGATTTTAGCTGTATTATATGTCTACCTCTCGTGTATTAAGATAGCCCAGTTATAGAGGCTCTAAATCCCGTTTTGTGTCTCCACCATACAAGACCAAATCACTTTAGTGTCCAATCTCAGAAAATAGTTTTTGAGAAATTATTATTTTGTCAATTCAATGTTAATTATCTTAGTTTTTAGGGTGATTTTAGCTGTATTATATGTCTACCTCTCGTGTAGATAGCCCAGTTATAGAGGCTCTAAATCCCGTTTTGTGTCTCCACCATACAAGACCAAATCACTTTAGTGTCCAATCTCAGAAAATAGTTTTTGAGAAATTATTATTTTGTCAATTCAATGTTAATTATCTTAGTTTTTAGGGTGATTTTAGCTGTATTATATGTCTACCTCTCGTGTAGATAGCCCAGTTATAGAGGCTCTAAATCCCGTTTTGTGTCTCCACCATACAAGACCAAATCACTTTAGTGTCCAATCTCAGAAAATAGTTTTTGAGAAATTATTATTTTGTCAATTCAATGTTAATTATCTTAGATTTTAGGGTGATTTTAGCTGTATTATATGTCTACCTCTCGTGTAGATAGCCCAGTTATAGAGGCTCTAAATCCCGTTTTGTGTCTCCACCATACAAGACCAAATCACTTTAGTGTCCAATCTCAGAAAATAGTTTTTGAGAAATTATTATTTTGTCAATTCAATGTTAATTATCTTAGTTTTTAGGGTGATTTTAGCTGTAGTATATGTCTACCTCTCGTGTAGATAGCCCAGTTATAGAGGCTCTAAATCCCGTTTTGTGTCTCCACCATACAAGACCAAATCACTTTAGTGTCCAATCTCAGAAAATAGTTTTTGAGAAATTATTATTTTGTCAATTCAATGTTAATTATCTTAGTTTTTAGGGTGATTTTAGCTGTATTATATGTCTACCTCTCGTGTAGATAGCCCAGTTATAGAGGCTCTAAATCCCGTTTTGTGTCTCCACCATACAAGACCAAATCACTTTAGTGTCCAATCTCAGAAAATAGTTTTTGAGAAATTATTATTTTGTCAATTCAATGTTAATTATCTTAGTTTTTAGGGTGATTTTAGCTGTATTATATGTCTACCTCTCGTGTAGATAGCCCAGTTATAGAGGCTCTAAATCCCGTTTTGTGTCTCCACCATACAAGACCAAATCACTTTAGTGTCCAATCTCAGAAAATAGTTTTTGAGAAATTATTATTTTGTCAATTCAATGTTAATTATCTTAGTTTTTAGGGTGATTTTAGCTGTATTATATGTCTACCTCTCGTGTAGATAGCCCAGTTATAGAGGCTCTAAATCCCGTTTTGTGTCTCCACCATACAAGACCAAATCACTTTAGTGTCCAATCTCAGAAAATAGTTTTTGAGAAATTATTATTTTGTCAATTCAATGTTAATTATCTTAGTTTTTAGGGTGATTTTAGCTGTATTATATGTCTACCTCTCGTGTAGATAGCCCAGTTATAGAGGCTCTAAATCCCGTTTTGTGTCTCCACCATACAAGACCAAATCACTTTAGTGTCCAATCTCAGAAAATAGTTTTTGAGAAATTATTATTTTGTCAATTCAATGTTAATTATCTTAGTTTTTAGGGTGATTTTAGCTGTATTATATGTCTACCTCTCGTGTAGATAGCCCAGTTATAGAGGCTCTAAATCCCGTTTTGTGTCTCCACCATACAAGACCAAATCACTTTAGTGTCCAATCTCAGAAAATAGTTTTTGAGAAATTATTATTTTGTCAATTCAATGTTAATTATCTTAGTTTTTAGGGTGATTTTAGCTGTATTATATGTCTACCTCTCGTGTAGATAGCCCCAGTTATAGAGGCTCTAAATCCCGTTTTGTGTCTCCACCATACAAGACCAAATCACTTTAGTGTCCAATCTCAGAAAATAGTTTTTGAAAAATTATTATTTTGTCAATTCAATGTTAATTATCTTAGTTTTTAGGGTGATTTTAGCTGTATTATATGTCTACCTCTCATGTATTAAGATAGCCCAGTTATAGAGGCTCTAAATCCCGTTTTATGTCTCCACCATACAAGACCAATTCACTTTAGTGTCCAATCTCAGAAAATAGTTTTTGAGAAAATATTATTTTGTCAATTCAATGTTAATTAGCCTAGTTTTTAGGGTGATTTTAGCTCTATTATATGTCTACCTCTCATGTATTAAGATAGCCCAGTTATAGAGGCTCTAAATCCCGTTTTATGTCTCCACCATACAAGACCAATTCACTTTAGTGTCCAATCTCAGAAAATAGTTTTTGAGAAAATATTATTTTGTCAATTCAATGTTAATTAGCCTAGTTTTTAGGGTGATTTTAGCTCTATTATATTTCTACCTCTCATGTATTAAGATAGCCCAGTTATAGAGGCTCTAAATCCCGTTTTGTGTCTCCACCATACAAGACCAAATCACTTTAGTGTCCAATCTCAGAAAATAGTTTTTGAGAAATTATTATTTTGTCAATTCAATGTTAATTATCTTAGTTTTTAGGGTGATTTTAGCTGTATTATATGTCTACCTCTCATGTATTAAGATAGCCCAGTTATAGAGGCTCTAAATCCCGTTTTATGTCTCCACCATACAAGACCAATTCACTTTAGTGTCCAATCTCAGAAAATAGTTTTTGAGAAATTATTATTTTGTCAATTCAATGTTAATTATCTTAGTTTTTAGGGTGATTTTAGCTGTATTATATGTCTACCTCTCGTGTAGATAGCCCAGTTATAGAGGCTCTAAATCCCGTTTTGTGTCTCCACAATACAAGACCAAATCACTTTAGTGTCCAATCTCAGAAAATAGTTTTTGAGAAATTATTATTTTGTCAATTCAATGTTAATTATCTTAGTTTTTAGGGTGATTTTAGCTGTATTATATGTCTACCTCTCGTGTAGATAGCCCAGTTATAGAGGCTCTAAATCCCGTTTTGTGTCTCCACCATACAAGACCAAATCACTTTAGTGTCCAATCTCAGAAAATAGTTTTTGAGAAATTATTATTTTGTCAATTCAATGTTAATTATCTTAGTTTTTAGGGTGATTTTAGCTGTATTATATGTCTACCTCTCGTGTAGATAGCCCAGTTATAGAGGCTCTAAATCCCGTTTATATTATTTTGTCAATTCAATGTTAATTAGACTAGTTTTTAGGGTGATTTTAGCTCTATTATATGTCTACCTCTCGTGTAGATAGCCCAGTTATAGAGGCTCTAAATCCCGTTTTATGTCTCCACCATACAAGACCAATTCACTTTAGTGTCCAATCTCAGAAAATAGTGTTTGAGAAAATATTATTTTGTCAATTCAATGTTAATTAGCCTAGTTTTTAGGGTGATTTTAGCTCTATTATATGTCTACCTCTCATGTATTAAGATAGCCCAGTTATAGAGGCTCTAAATCCCGTTTTATGTCTCCACCATACAAGACCAAATGACTTTAGTGTCCAATCTCAGAAAATAGTTTTTGAGAAAATATTATTTTTTCAATTCAATGTTAATTATCTTAGTTTTTAGGGTGATTTTAGCTCTATTATATGTCTACCTCTCATGTATTAAGATAGCCCAGTTATAGAGGCTCTAAATCCCGTTTTGTGTCTCCACCATACAAGACCAATTCACTTTAGTGTCCAATCTCAGAAAATAGTTTTTGAGAAATTATTATTTTGTCAATTCAATGTTAATTATCTTAGTTTTTAGGGTGATTTTAGCTCTATTATATGTCTACCTCTCATGTATTAAGATAGCCCAGTTATAGAGGCTCTAAATCCCGTTTTGTGTCTCCACCATACAAGACCAATTCACTTTAGTGTCCAATCTCAGAAAATAGTTTTTGAGAAATTATTATTTTGTCAATTCAATGTTAATTATCTTAGTTTTTAGGGTGATTTTAGCTGTATTATATGTCTACCTCTCATGTATTAAGATAGCCCAGTTATAGAGGCTCTAAATCCCGTTTTGTGTCTCCACCATACAAGACCAATTCACTTTAGGGTCCAATCTCAGAAAATAGTTTTTGAGAAATTATTATTTTGTCAATTCAATGTTAATTATCTTAGTTTTTAGGGTGATTTTAGCTGTATTATATGTCTACCTCTCATGTATTAAGATAGCCCAGTTATAGAGGCTCTAAATCCCATTTATATTATTTTGTCAATTCAATGTTAATTATCTTAGTTTTTAGGGTGATTTTAGCTCTATTATATGTCTACCTCTCGTGTAGATAGCCCAGTTATAGAGGCTCTAAATCCCGTTTTGTGTCTCCACCATACAAGACCAATTCACTTTAGTGTCCAATCTCAGAAAATAGTTTTTGAGAAATTATTATTTTGTCAATTCAATGTTAATTATCTTAGTTTTTAGGGTGATTTTAGCTGTATTATATGTCTACCTCTCGTGTAGATAGCCCAGTTATAGAGGCTCTAAATCCCGTTTATATTATTTTGTCAATTCAATGTTAATTATCTTAGTTTTTAGGGTGATTTTAGCTCTATTATATGTCTACCTCTCGTGTAGATAGCCCAGTTATAGAGGCTCTAAATCCCGTGTTGTGTCTCCACCATACAAGACCAATTCACTTTAGTGTCCAATCTCAGAAAATAGTTTTTGAGAAATTATTATTTTGTCAATTCAATGTTAATTATCTTAGTTTTTAGGGTGATTTTAGCTGTGTTATATGTCTACCTCTCGTGTAGATAGCCCAGTTATAGAGGCTCTAAATCCCGTTTATATTATTTTGTCAATTCAATGTTAATTATCTTAGTTTTTAGGGTGATTTTAGCTGTGTTATATGTCTACCTCTCGTGTAGATAGCCCAGTTATAGAGGCTCTAAATCCCGTTTATATTATTTTGTCAATTCAATGTTAATTATCTTAGTTTTTAGGGTGATTTTAGCTCTATTATATGTCTACCTCTCGTGTAGATAGCCCAGTTATAGAGGCTCTAAATCCCGTTTTGTGTCTCCACCATACAAGACCAATTCACTTTAGTGTCCAATCTCAGAAAATAGTTTTTGAGAAATTATTATTTTGTCAATTCAATGTTAATTATCTTAGTTTTTAGGGTGATTTTAGCTGTATTATATGTCTACCTCTCGTGTAGATAGCCCAGTTATAGAGGCTCTAAATCCCGTTTATATTATTTTGTCAATTCAATGTTAATTATCTTAGTTTTTAGGGTGATTTTAGCTCTATTATATGTCTACCTCTCGTGTAGATAGCCCAGTTATAGAGGCTCTAAATCCCGTTTTGTGTCTCCACCATACAAGGCCAATTCACTTTAGTGTCCAATCTCAGAAAATAGTTTTTGAGAAATTATTATTTTGTCAATTCAATGTTAATTATCTTAGTTTTTAGGGTGATTTTAGCTGTATTATATGTCTACCTCTCGTGTAGATAGCCCAGTTATAGAGGCTCTAAATCCCGTTTATATTATTTTGTCAATTCAATGTTAATTATCTTAGTTTTTAGGGTGATTTTAGCTCTATTATATGTCTACCTCTCGTGTAGATAGCCCAGTTATAGAGGCTCTAAATCCCGTTTTGTGTCTCCACCATACAAGACCAAATCACTTTAGTGTCCAATCTCAGAAAATAGTTTTTGAGAAATTATTATTTTGTCAATTCAATGTTAATTATCTTAGTTTTTAGGGTGATTTTAGCTGTATTATATGTCTACCTCTCGTGTAGATAGCCCAGTTATAGAGGCTCTAAATCCCGTTTTGTGTCTCCACCATACAAGACCAAATCACTTTAGTGTCCAATCTCAGAAAATAGTTTTTGAGAAATTATTATTTTGTCAATTCAATGTTAATTATCTTAGTTTTTAGGGTGATTTTAGCTGTATTATATGTCTACCTCTCGTGTAGATAGCCCAGTTATAGAGGCTCTAAATCCAGTTTTGTGTCTCCACCATACAAGACCAAATCACTTTAGTGTCCAATCTCAGAAAATAGTTTTTGAGAAAATATTATTTTGTCAATTCAATGTTAATTAGCCTAGTTTTTAGGGTGATTTTAGCTCTATTATATGTCTACCTCTCATGTATTAAGATAGCCCAGTTATAGAGGCTCTAAATCCCGTTTTGTGTCTCCACCATACAAGACCAAATCACTTTAGTGTCCAATCTCAGAAAATAGTTTTTGAGAAATTATTATTTTGTCAATTCAATGTTAATTATCTTAGCTTTTAGGGTGATTTTAGCTGTATTATATGTCTACCTCTCATGTATTAAGATAGCCCAGTTATAGAGGCTCTAAATCCCGTTTTATGTCTCCACCATACAAGACCAATTCACTTTAGTGTCCAATCTCAGAAAATAGTTTTTGAGAAATTATTATTTTGTCAATTCAATGTTAATTATCTTAGTTTTTAGGGTGATTTTAGCTGTATTATATGTCTACCTCTCGTGTAGATAGCCCAGTTATAGAGGCTCTAAATCCCGTTTTGTGTCTCCACAATACAAGACCAAATCACTTTAGTGTCCAATCTCAGAAAATAGTTTTTGAGAAATTATTATTTTGTCAATTCAATGTTAATTATCTTAGTTTTTAGGGTGATTTTAGCTGTATTATATGTCTACCTCTCGTGTAGATAGCCCAGTTATAGAGGCTCTAAATCCCGTTTTGTGTCTCCACCATACAAGACCAAATCACTTTAGTGTCCAATCTCAGAAAATAGTTTTTGAGAAATTATTATTTTGTCAATTCAATGTTAATTATCTTAGTTTTTAGGGTGATTTTAGCTGTATTATATGTCTACCTCTCGTGTAGATAGCCCAGTTATAGAGGCTCTAAATCCCGTTTATATTATTTTGTCAATTCAATGTTAATTAGACTAGTTTTTAGGGTGATTTTAGCTCTATTATATGTCTACCTCTCGTGTAGATAGCCCAGTTATAGAGGCTCTAAATCCCGTTTTATGTCTCCACCATACAAGACCAATTCACTTTAGTGTCCAATCTCAGAAAATAGTGTTTGAGAAAATATTATTTTGTCAATTCAATGTTAATTAGCCTAGTTTTTAGGGTGATTTTAGCTCTATTATATGTCTACCTCTCATGTATTAAGATAGCCCAGTTATAGAGGCTCTAAATCCCGTTTTATGTCTCCACCATACAAGACCAAATGACTTTAGTGTCCAATCTCAGAAAATAGTTTTTGAGAAAATATTATTTTTTCAATTCAATGTTAATTATCTTAGTTTTTAGGGTGATTTTAGCTCTATTGTATGTCTACCTCTCATGTATTAAGATAGCCCAGTTATAGAGGCTCTAAATCCCGTTTTGTGTCTCCACCATACAAGACCAATTCACTTTAGTGTCCAATCTCAGAAAATAGTTTTTGAGAAATTATTATTTTGTCAATTCAATGTTAATTATCTTAGTTTTTAGGGTGATTTTAGCTCTATTATATGTCTACCTCTCATGTATTAAGATAGCCCAGTTATAGAGGCTCTAAATCCCGTTTTGTGTCTCCACCATACAAGACCAATTCACTTTAGTGTCCAATCTCAGAAAATAGTTTTTGAGAAATTATTATTTTGTCAATTCAATGTTAATTATCTTAGTTTTTAGGGTGATTTTAGCTGTATTATATGTCTACCTCTCATGTATTAAGATAGCCCAGTTATAGAGGCTCTAAATCCCGTTTTGTGTCTCCACCATACAAGACCAATTCACTTTAGTGTCCAATCTCAGAAAATAGTTTTTGAGAAATTATTATTTTGTCAATTCAATGTTAATTATCTTAGTTTTTAGGGTGATTTTAGCTGTATTATATGTCTACCTCTCATGTATTAAGATAGCCCAGTTATAGAGGCTCTAAATCCCATTTATATTATTTTGTCAATTCAATGTTAATTATCTTAGTTTTTAGGGTGATTTTAGCTCTATTATATGTCTACCTCTCGTGTAGATAGCCCAGTTATAGAGGCTCTAAATCCCGTTTTGTGTCTCCACCATACAAGACCAATTCACTTTAGTGTCCAATCTCAGAAAATAGTTTTTGAGAAATTATTATTTTGTCAATTCAATGTTAATTATCTTAGTTTTTAGGGTGATTTTAGCTGTATTATATGTCTACCTCTCGTGTAGATAGCCCAGTTATAGAGGCTCTAAATCCCGTTTATATTATTTTGTCAATTCAATGTTAATTATCTTAGTTTTTAGGGTGATTTTAGCTCTATTATATGTCTACCTCTCGTGTAGATAGCCCAGTTATAGAGGCTCTAAATCCCGTGTTGTGTCTCCACCATACAAGACCAATTCACTTTAGTGTCCAATCTCAGAAAATAGTTTTTGAGAAATTATTATTTTGTCAATTCAATGTTAATTATCTTAGTTTTTAGGGTGATTTTAGCTGTGTTATATGTCTACCTCTCGTGTAGATAGCCCAGTTATAGAGGCTCTAAATCCCGTTTATATTATTTTGTCAATTCAATGTTAATTATCTTAGTTTTTAGGGTGATTTTAGCTGTGTTATATGTCTACCTCTCGTGTAGATAGCCCAGTTATAGAGGCTCTAAATCCTGTTTATATTATTTTGTCAATTCAATGTTAATTATCTTAGTTTTTAGGGTGATTTTAGCTCTATTATATGTCTACCTCTCGTGTAGATAGCCCAGTTATAGAGGCTCTAAATCCCGTTTTGTGTCTCCACCATACAAGACCAATTCACTTTAGTGTCCAATCTCAGAAAATAGTTTTTGAGAAATTATTATTTTGTCAATTCAATGTTAATTATCTTAGTTTTTAGGGTGATTTTAGCTGTATTATATGTCTACCTCTCGTGTAGATAGCCCAGTTATAGAGGCTCTAAATCCCGTTTATATTATTTTGTCAATTCAATGTTAATTATCTTAGTTTTTAGGGTGATTTTAGCTCTATTATATGTCTACCTCTCGTGTAGATAGCCCAGTTATAGAGGCTCTAAATCCCGTTTTGTGTCTCCACCATACAAGGCCAATTCACTTTAGTGTCCAATCTCAGAAAATAGTTTTTGAGAAATTATTATTTTGTCAATTCAATGTTAATTATCTTAGTTTTTAGGGTGATTTTAGCTGTATTATATGTCTACCTCTCGTGTAGATAGCCCAGTTATAGAGGCTCTAAATCCCGTTTATATTATTTTGTCAATTCAATGTTAATTATCTTAGTTTTTAGGGTGATTTTAGCTCTATTATATGTCTACCTCTCGTGTAGATAGCCCAGTTATAGAGGCTCTAAATCCCGTTTTGTGTCTCCACCATACAAGACCAAATCACTTTAGTGTCCAATCTCAGAAAATAGTTTTTGAGAAATTATTATTTTGTCAATTCAATGTTAATTATCTTAGTTTTTAGGGTGATTTTAGCTGTATTATATGTCTACCTCTCGTGTAGATAGCCCAGTTATAGAGGCTCTAAATCCCGTTTTGTGTCTCCACCATACAAGACCAAATCACTTTAGTGTCCAATCTCAGAAAATAGTTTTTGAGAAATTATTATTTTGTCAATTCAATGTTAATTATCTTAGTTTTTAGGGTGATTTTAGCTGTATTATATGTCTACCTCTCGTGTAGATAGCCCAGTTATAGAGGCTCTAAATCCAGTTTTGTGTCTCCACCATACAAGACCAAATCACTTTAGTGTCCAATCTCAGAAAATAGTTTTTGAGAAATTATTATTTTGTCAATTCAATGTTAATTATCTTAGTTTTTAGGGTGATTTTAGCTGTATTATATGTCTACCTCTCGTGTAGATAGCCCAGTTATAGAGGCTCTAAATCCCGTTTTGTGTCTCCACCATACAAGACCAATTCACTTTAGTGTCCAATCTCAGAAAATAGTTTTTGAGAAATTATTATTTTGTCAATTCAATGTTAATTATCTTAGTTTTTAGGGTGATTTTAGCTCTATTATATGTCTACCTCTCGTGTAGATAGCCCAGTTATATTGGCTCTAAATCCCGTTTTGTGTCTCCACCATACAAGACCAATTCACTTTAGTGTCCAATCTCAGAAAATAGTTTTTGAGAAATTATTATTTTGTCAATTCAATGTTAATTATCTTAGTTTTTAGGGTGATTTTAGCTCTATTATATGTCTACCTCTCGTGTAGATAGCCCAGTTATATTGGCTCTAAATCCCGTTTTGTGTCTCCACCATACAAGACCAATTCACTTTAGTGTCCAATCTCAGAAAATAGTTTTTGAGAAAATATTATTTTGTCAATTCAATGTTAATTAGCCTAGTTTTTAGGGTGATTTTAGCTCTATTATATGTCTACCTCTCGTGTAGGTAGCCCAGTTATAGAGGCTCTAAATCCCGTTTTATGTCTCCACCATACAAGACCAATTCACTTTAGTGTCCAATCTCAGAAAATAGTTTTTGAGAAAATATTATTTTGTCAATTCAATGTTAATTAGCCTAGTTTTTAGGGTGATTTTAGCTCTATTATATGTCTACCTCTCGTGTAGGTAGCCCAGTTATAGAGGCTCTAAATCCCGTTTTATGTCTCCACCATACAAGACCAATTCACTTTAGTGTCCAATCTCAGAAAATAGTTTTTGAGAAAATATTATTTTGTCAATTCAATGTTAATTAGCCTAGTTGTTAGGGTGATTTTAGCTCTATTATATGTCTACCTCTCGTGTAGGTAGCCCAGTTATAGAGGCTCTAAATCCCGTTTTATGTCTCCACCATACAAGACCAATTCACTTTAGTGTCCAATCTCAGAAAATATTTTTTGAGAAAATATTATTTTGTCAATTCAATGTTAATTATCTTAGTTTTTAGGGTGATTTTAGCTCTATTATATGTCTACCTCTCGTGTAGGTAGCCCAGTTATAGAGGCTCTAAATCCCGTTTTATGTCTCCACCATACAAGACCAATTCACTTTAGTGTCCAATCTCAGAAAATAGTTTTTGAGAAAATATTATTTTGTCAATTCAATGTTAATTATCTTAGTTTTTAGGGTGATTTTAGCTCTATTATATGTCTACCTCTCGTGTAGATAGCCCAGTTATATTGGCTCTAAATCCCGTTTTGTGTCTCCACCATACAAGACCAATTCACTTTAGTGTCCAATCTCTGAAAATAGTTTTTGAGAAATTATTATTTTGTCAATTCAATGTTAATTATCTTAGTTTTTAGGGTGATTTTAGCTCTATTATATGTCTACCTCTCGTGTAGATAGCCCAGTTATATTGGCTCTAAATCCCGTTTTGTGTCTCCACCATACAAGACCAATTCACTTTAGTGTCCAATCTCTGAAAATAGTTTTTGAGAAATTATTATTTTGTCAATTCAATGTTAATTATCTTAGTTTTTAGGGTGATTTTAGCTCTATTATATGTCTACCTCTCGTGTAGATAGCCCAGTTATATTGGCTCTAAATCCCGTTTTGTGTCTCCACCATACAAGACCAATTCACTTTAGTGTCCAATCTCAGAAAATAGATTTTGAGAAATTATTATTTTGTCAATTCAATGTTAATTAGCCTAGTTTTTAGGGTGAGTTTAGCTCTATTATATGTCTACCTCTCGTGTAGATAGCCCAGTTATATTGGCTCTAAATCCCGTTTTGTGTCTCCACCATACAAGACCAATTCACTTTAGTGTCCAATCTCAGAAAATAGTTTTTGAGAAATTATTATTTTGTCAATTCAATGTTAATTAGCCTAGTTTTTAGGGTGAGTTTAGCTCTATTATATGTCTACCTCTCGTGTAGATAGCCCAGTTATATTGGCTCTAAATCCCGTTTTGTGTCTCCACCATACAAGACCAATTCACTTTAGTGTCCAATCTCAGAAAATAGTTTTTGAGAAATTATTATTTTGTCAATTCAATGTTAATTATCTTAGTTTTTAGGGTGATTTTAGCTCTATTATATGTCTACCTCTCGTGTAGATAGCCCAGTTATATTGGCTCTAAATCCCGTTTTGTGTCTCCACCATACAAGACCAATTCACTTTAGTGTCCAATCTCAGAAAATAGTTTTTGAGAAATTATTATTTTGTCAATTCAATGTTAATTATCTTAGTTTTTAGGGTGATTTTAGCTCTATTATATGTCTACCTCTCGTATTGATAGCCTAGTTATATTGGCTCTAAATCCCGTTTTGTGTCTCCACCATACAAGACCAATTCACTTTAGTGTCCAATCTCAGAAAATAGTTTTTTGAGAAATTATTATTTTGTCAATTCAATGTTAATTATCTTAGTTTTTAGGGTGATTTTAGCTCTATTATATGTCTACCTCTCGTGTAGATAGCCTAGTTATATTGGCTCTAAATCCCGGTTTTGTGTCTCCACCATACAAGACCAATTCACTTTAGTGTCCAATCTCAGAAAATAGTTTTTGAGAAATTATTATTTTGTCAATTCAATGTTAATTATCTTAGTTTTTAGGGTGATTTTAGCTCTATTATATGTCTACCTCTCGTGTAGATAGCCTAGTTATATTGGCTCTAAATCCCGTTTTGTGTCTCCACCATACAAGACCAATTCACTTTAGTGTCCAATCTCAGAAAATAGTTTTTGAGAAATTATTATTTTGTCAATTCAATGTTAATAATCTTAGTTTTTAGGGTGATTTTAGCTCTATTATATGTCTACCTCTCGTGTAGATAGCCTAGTTATATTGGCTCTAAATCCCGTTTTGTGTCTCCACCATACAAGACCAATTCACTTTAGTGTCCAATCTCAGAAAATAGTTTTTGAGAAATTATTATTTTGTCAATTCAATGTTAATTATCTTAGTTTTTAGGGTGATTTTAGCTCTATTATATGTCTACCTCTCGTGTAGATAGCCTAGTTATATTGGCTCTAAATCCCGTTTTGTGTCTCCACCATACAAGACCAATTCACTTTAGTGTCCAATCTCAGAAAATAGTTTTTGAGAAATTATTATTTTGTCAATTCAATGTTAATTATCTTAGTTTTTAGGGTGATTTTAGCTCTATTATATGTCTACCTCTCGTGTAGATAGCCTAGTTATATTGGCTCTAAATCCCGTTTTGTGTCTCCACCATACAAGACCAATTCACTTTAGTGTCCAATCTCAGAAAATAGTTTTTGAGAAATTATTATTTTGTCAATTCAATGTTAATTATCTTAGTTTTTAGGGTGATTTTAGCTCTATTATATGTCTACCTCTCGTGTAGATAGCCTAGTTATATTGGCTCTAAATCCCGTTTTGTGTCTCCACCATACAAGACCAATTCACTTTAGTGTCCAATCTCAGAAAATAGTTTTTGAGAAATTATTATTTTGTCAATTCAATGTTAATTATCTTAGTTTTTAGGGTGATTTTAGCTCTATTATATGTCTACCTCTCGTGTAGATAGCCTAGTTATATTGGCTCTAAATCCCGTTTTGTGTCTCCACCATACAAGACCAATTCACTTTAGTGTCCAATCTCAGAAAATAGTTTTTGAGAAATTATTATTTTGTCAATTCAATGTTAATTATCTTAGTTTTTAGGGTGATTTTAGCTCTATTATATGTCTACCTCTCGTGTAGATAGCCTAGTTATATTGGCTCTAAATCCCGTTTTGTGTCTCCACCATACAAGACCAATTCACTTTAGTGTCCAATCTCAGAAAATAGTTTTTGAGAAATTATTATTTTGTCAATTCAATGTTCATTATCTTAGTTTTTAGGGTGATTTTAGCTCTATTATATGTCTACCTCTCGTGTAGATAGCCTAGTTATATTGGCTCTAAATCCCGTTTTGTGTCTCCACCATACAAGACCAATTCACTTTAGTGTCCAATCTCAGAAAATAGTTTTTGAGAAATTATTATTTTGTCAATTCAATGTTAATTACCTTAGTTTTTAGGGTGATTTTAGCTCTATTATATGTCTACCTCTCGTGTAGATAGCCTAGTTATATTGGCTCTAAATCCCGTTTTGTGTCTCCACCATACAAGACCAATTCACTTTAGTGTCCAATCTCAGAAAATAGTTTTTGAGAAATTATTATTTTGTCAATTCAATGTTAATTATCTTAGTTTTTAGGGTGATTTTAGCTCTATTATATGTCTACCTCTCGTGTAGATAGCCTAGTTATATTGGCTCTAAATCCCGTTATACAAGACCAATTCACTTTAGTGTCCAATCTCAGAAAATAGTTTTTGAGAAATTATTATTTTGTCAATTCAATGTTAATTATCTTAGTTTTTAGGGTGATTTTAGCTCTATTATATGTCTACCTCTCGTGTAGATAGCCTAGTTATATTGGCTCTAAATCCCGTTTTGTGTCTCCACCATACAAGACCAATTCACTTTAGTGTCCAATCTCAGAAAATAGTTTTTGAGAAATTATTATTTTGTCAATTCAATGTTAATTATCTTAGTTTTTTAGGGTGATTTTAGCTCTAAATCCCGTTTTATGTCTCCACCATACAAGACCAATTCACTTTAGTGTCCAATCTCAGAAAATAGTTTTTGAGAAAATATTATTTTGTCAATTCAATGTTAATTAGCCTAGTTTTTAGGGTGATTTTAGCTCTATTATATGTCTACCTCTCGTGTAGATAGCCCAGTTATAGAGGCTCTAAATCCCGTTTTATGTCTCCACCATACAAGACCAATTCACTTTAGTGTCCAATCTTAGAAAATAGTTTTTGAGAAAATATTATTTTGTCAATTCAATGTTAATTAGCCTAGTTTTTAGGGTGATTTTAGCTCTATTATATGTCTACCTCTCGTGTAGATAGCCCAGTTATAGAGGCTCTAAATCCCGTTTTATGTCTCCACCATACAAGACCAATTCACTTTAGTGTCCAATCTCAGAAAATAGTTTTTGAGAAATTATTATTTTGTCAATTCAATGTTAATTATCTTAGTTTTTAGGGTGATTTTAGCTCTATTATATGTCTACCTCTCGTGTAGATAGCCTAGTTATATTGGCTCTAAATCCCGTTTTGTGTCTCCACCATACAAGACCAATTCACTTTAGTGTCCAATCTCAGAAAATAGTTTTTGAGAAATTATTATTTTGTCAATTCAATGTTAATTATCTTAGTTTTTAGGGTGATTTTAGCTCTATTATATGTCTACCTCTCGTGTAGATAGCCTAGTTATATTGGCTCTAAATCCCGTTTTGTGTCTCCACCATACAAGGCCAATTCACTTTAGTGTCCAATCTCAGAAAATAGTTTTTGAGAAATTATTATTTTGTCAATTCAATGTTAATTATCTTAGTTTTTAGGGTGATTTTAGCTCTATTATATGTCTACCTCTCGTGTAGATAGCCTAGTTATATTGGCTCTAAATCCCGTTTTGTGTCTCCACCATACAAGACCAATTCACTTTAGTGTCCAATCTCAGAAAATAGTTTTTGAGAAATTATTATTTTGTCAATTCAATGTTAATTATCTTAGTTTTTAGGGTGATTTTAGCTCTATTATATGTCTACCTCTCGTGTAGATAGCCTAGTTATATTGGCTCTAAATCCCGTTTTGTGTCTCCACCATACAAGACCAATTCACTTTAGTGTCCAATCTCAGAAAATAGTTTTTGAGAAATTATTATTTTGTCAATTCAATGTTAATTATCTTAGTTTTTAGGGTGATTTTAGCTCTATTATATGTCTACCTCTCGTGTAGATAGCCTAGTTATATTGGCTCTAAATCCCGTTTTGTGTCTCCACCATACAAGACCAATTCACTTTAGTGTCCAATCTCAGAAAATAGTTTTTGAGAAATTATTATTTTGTCAATTCAATGTTAATTATCTTAGTTTTTAGGGTGATTTTAGCTCTATTATATGTCTACCTCTCGTGTAGATAGCCTAGTTATATTGGCTCTAAATCCCGTTTTGTGTCTCCACCATACAAGACCAATTCACTTTAGTGTCCAATCTCAGAAAATAGTTTTTGAGAAATTATTATTTTGTCAATTCAATGTTAATTATCTTAGTTTTTAGGGTGATTTTAGCTCTATTATATGTCTACCTCTCGTGTAGATAGCCTAGTTATATTGGCTCTAAATCCCGTTTTGTGTCTCCACCATACAAGACCAATTCACTTTAGTGTCCAATCTCAGAAAATGGTTTTTGAGAAATTATTATTTTGTCAATTCAATGTTAATTATCTTAGTTTTTTAGGGTGATTTTAGCTCTAAATCCCGTTTTATGTCGATGTCGTGCCTAAATAGACAAATTGCTCGTTTTGTCAAATCGTTTGTGCCTTTTGACCATTTGAGCAAATCGTTAGAGGGTCTGACCACTTTGCCAAATATGCATCATATTTGACAAAGTCGGCAAAATGGACAAACGATTGAAACTATTAATTGCTGTTGTCAATGCTATTAAATTTAGCTACATTTCCGCTACATTAGCTGAATTCTATTTAGTGGCAAGTTCTGTCTGTAATATCAAGACTTCTAGCAACATTTGGACCAATTTGAATAATAATAATCTGGAGTAGAGGGTATTTATTTTTCTAACCATGTTGAATCGCTAGATGAAATCTAGCACTATTTTATTTCTTGGTAACTCTGATGACAATTTAATTCTACCAATCAGATAAAAGGTAATGTCTCCACCTCAATGTTGTAGTCATGAAGTCCGATTTAACGATAACGGGTTATACTCTGCAAGATAACATACATATCCTTCACAAGTCATGTCCCAATTATTATAAGATATACCCAACCTTCCCAGAATGTGACCCCTTCGCAAAGATGTGGTTGAGTATCAACCGAAGTGATCATTATTATTATCACATCACCATAAATAATTTAAGCCGAGAAATTTGGAATGAGGCGTACCAATTTCACGTGAGTTCGGAACCTCATCATATTGAGTTTTGGCGATGTAGAAATGTGAATGAAAAATTGAAGAATTGGTATCTAAGGTATGGGCTGGATGATATGGTAGAGGCCTCACGATACCCATTATACAATACTATTAAAACATTAATATCGGAGGGCCTCTCTTTCATTATTCCGGAGCCACAGAGTGAGCCATGGTGTAAAAGAATGAGTGGAAAGGTCCCGCGATACCCATTCTATAATAATGTTCAAAATAATGTAAACAAATTACTATCGCAGGTCTTATCTTTCAGTATTCCAATGCGAAGGAGGGGCCCAATGAAAACGATCTTTCTAAATGAAAGAGTTTCCGAGAACATGTTAAATCAATCTTTCTATACGAAAGATTTTTCATGTGGCGGTCGTGGTTGGAGTATTATCGGGAATTGGATCTCACCATTCCTATCTGTACCTCACAAGGATTTGCGGACAGTCTTTTGGACAATGAAAAGGAGACACTAAAATGGCTAACATTGGCTCTGACAGCTAACATGAATGAAATCTAGCATTGCTAACCTTTGGGGTGTATTTAGAAACCTTTAGTTTAGTCACTTCAACCTCGGCAGTTGTCTTTGAGTTAGCTGTGGGTAGAAAGCTAATTTTGGAGAGGTAATTATAAGAGTGAGAGAACTCTCTTTTTCTTTGTTTATAATAAACTTTATTTAACCAGAAAAATTAGTTTCTTTTCCACCTCTTGTAAAAGGATTTGATATCCGTGTTATATATATTTGGATAACGAAAAGTGTTTTATTTTGTTCGCTAAAGGGTATAATTATATAAAGGGCGATCACCAACCCCCAATGAGATAGTCATGGCCTCCTCATTGGGTTCTTCTTCTCTGGAGGACATTATACGTATCCTTCATTCATCGTGTCCAAAATATGATCACCCCATCTTCGTAAAGACATGGTCGATTATCAACCATGAGTCAGCTATGGAGAAGCGGGATAAGGTGATACTCCTGACAGCCTTCGTGGTGAAACGCATGTGGCCCATGGATCTACGCGAAGCCGTCAACCGTCGTCTGCTGGAGCGGGCGGTTTCCGAGAACATGTTGGAGAGTGAGCTGTTGAATGTCGTCTCCCCACAGGAATCCAATGGAAAAATTACAAACATTATTTTTTCCGACCGAGAGCTGGGTCATATAGGAGGAGCAACCATGGAAGAATTGGTGTTGGTGTTGTGGGATTTCTTCGAGATACACCGACACTACACCACCGTCTTCCAACACCGTTCTCGCGTTAGAGACAATTTTCGCAGAACTCTCCGATACAATTTTCGCAGAATTAACCACTATAATATAGACTTGAACAGTTACTTGAAGGGGGTTATCGAAGTACACGACCTATCCATGTATTCAATGAACCAATCTATAGGGTATAATCTACATTATTTTCACGTCTCATTAACCATGAGTAAGTTAAGCCAAGATATTTGGAAAGAGGCGTACCAATTACACACAAGTTCGGAACCTCATCATGTTGAGTTTTGGCAATGTGGAAATGTGAAGGAAAAATTAAAGAATTGGTATATAAGGTATGGGCTGAATTATATGATAGAGGTCGAGCCATTCTACCAAAATGTAAACAATATAGTATCGCGGGTCCTCTCTTTCATAAATCCCCCGGGAAAGAGCCCGCCAAAATATCGAAGGCTTGAGGGAGAGGTCTCCGGATATCCCTTTTACAATAACGTTAAACAGGTGGTGTCATGGGTCCTCCCTTTCACTATTCCGAAGCGAAGAGGGGGCCAATGAAATCAATCTTCCTATACGAAAGATTTTTCATGTGGCGGGCGTGGTTGGAGAATTATTGGGAATTAGGTCTCACCATTCCTATCTGTACCCCACAAGGATTTGCGGACAGTCTTTTGGACAATGAAAGGGAGACACTAAAATGGCTAACATTGGCTCTGACAGCTAACATGAATGAAATCTACCATTGCTAACCTCCGGGTTTTTTATATATGACCCTTTTTTATTCAGAGCCGTACTACTCACACCTCCGTCACGTGTGTGCAGCATGGTGTGGTGTAGCCAGTTGAGAACCTGAACTCACGATTACAGATAGACCAAAGTCTTAGATTACGATTTGGGCCTTGAGGGGTGTGGCCAGTGGATTGAATAATTACTAGTTTGGGCCTGTGATTGGCTGCATATAAATCCTCAGACCACCTCTCGTCCACATTACATTACACCCCTATTGTTCATATAAAAAGGCTGAGGCGGGCTAGTAAAGTTATCAGCACCAGTAATAGTACCAATGAATACCCTAAATTCTGATGCTTTACTAATGCTGTTACTGTTGATTATATCACAGAGGATACTGATACTGTTGTTCATGCTGAGGAGGAAGTTGCGGAGATATCATCCAACATAAAAAATAAGATATCAACCATAGATGGTGGTATTGATGGTTCTTCTATCAAACCCCAGTTATCTCCCACCATGAAAACAAAGACATTTAAATCGGATGGTGTTGGTGGTTCTTCTATCAAACCCCAGTTATCTCCCACTATGAAAACAAAGACATTTAAATAGGATGGTGTTGGTGGTCTCCCGATACCCCTTTTTATAAAAACGTTAAACAGGCGGTGTCGAGGGTCCGAACTCGTGCCTAAGTAGGCAAATTGCTCGTTTTGTCAAATCATTTGTGCCTTTTGACCATTAATTTGCGTAAATCGTTTGAGGGTCTGACCACTTTGCCAAATATGCATCATATTTGACAGTCGGCAAAATGGGCAAACGATTGAAACTATTAATTACTGTTGTCAATGGTATTAAATTTAGCTACATTTCCGATACAATAGCTGAATTCGATTTAGTGGCAAGTTCTGTCTGTAATATCAAGGCTTCTAATAACATTTGGACCAATTTGAATAATAATAATCTGGAATAAAGTGTATATTTTTTCTAACCAATCGCTAGATAAAATCTAGCACTTTTTTTTTCTTGATAACTCTGATGATAATCAGATAAAAAGCAATGTCTCCACCTCACGAAGTCCAATTTAACAATAATGGGTTATACTCTGCAGAATATCATACATATCCTTCACAAGTCATGCCCCTATTATAAGAGATACCCAACCTTCCCAGAATGTGACCCCTTCGCAAAGATGTGGTTGAGTATCAATCAAAGTGAGTCAAATATGGAGATGCGGAATAAGGTGATACTCATGACGGCCTTCGTGGTGAAATATATGTGGTACATGGATCAACGCAAAACTGTCAACCATCATCTGCTGAAGCGAGCGGTTTCCGAGAACATGTTGGATGTCATCTCCCCAATGAAAACGATCTTTCTAAACGAAAGATATTTCGCATGGCGGGCCTTGTTGGAGCACCGTAGAGACGTTAAATAAAAACGGGGCTCACCATTCCTATCTACATCTCACAAGGATTTACAGACAATCTTTTGGATAGTGAAAAGGATTTGATATCCGTGTTATATACATTTGGATAACGAACAATTTGTTTTTTTAGTTAAAGGGTATAATTATATAAAGGGTGATCACCAACCCCCAATGAGATAGTCATGGCCTCCTCCTCATTAACAACAATAATAATCTGGAGTAAAGGGTATTTTTCTAAAATCTAATAAATATTTTTGTATTTCTTAACGACAATTTAACTCTACCAATCAGATAAAAGGGTAACTGCATCTCATCTAGTGTCAGTTCTCCCTGTCTCCACCTCATTATTATAGTCATGGAGTCCGAGTGGATGGGTTATTCCTCATTGGGGTTGGTGGGTTATTCGCTGCAGGATATCATACATTTCCTTCACATGTCATGTCCCACTTATACGAGACACCCAACCTTCCCAGAATGTGACCCATTCGTAAAGATGTGGTTGAGTATCAACCGAACTGAGTCAAATATGGAGATGCGGGATAAGGTGATACTCATGACAGCCTTGGTGGTGAAACGTATGTGGTGCATGGATATACGCGAAACCATCAACCATTATCTGCTGAAGCGAGCGGTTTCCGAGAACATGTTGGAGAGTCACCTGTTGGATGTCATCTCCCCACCGGATCCCGACCGGGATGAAAATGTGGAGGAAAATATATTTACAATGCCTGTACATTTGGTGATTATTTTGTGGGATTTCTTTGAGATACATCGGCACTATACCGACGTCTTCCAACACCGTTCTCGTGTCAAGGACATTTTTAACCAAGCTAATATAGACCAAAATGAGCAAATGGATCGGGTTATCGAACTACACGACCTCTCCATGTATTCGATAGATCAATCTATAGGGTATACTTTACATCATCATCATCATAACGTCTCCATAAATAATTTAAGCCGAGATATTTGGAACGAGGCGTACCAATTACATGTGAGTTCGGAACCTCATCATATTGAGTTTTGGCAGTGTAGAAATGTGAATGAAAAATTGCAGAATTGGTATCAAAGGTATGGGCTGGACGATATGGTAGAGGCCTCACGATACCCACTCTACAAAAATATTAAAACATTAGTATCGGAGGTCCGATCTTTCATTATTCCGGAGCCACAGAGTGAGCCATGGTTTAAAAGAATGATTGGAAAGGTCCCACGATACCCATTCTATAATAATGTTAAAAAATTAGTATCTCAGGTCTTCTCTTTCACTATTCCGATGCGAAGGAGGGGGCCAATGAAAACGATCTTTCTAAACGAAAGATATTTCGCATGGCGGGCCTTGTTGGAGCACCATAGAGCCGTTAAAATAAAAACGGGGCTCCCAATTCCTATCTACATCTCACAAGGATTTACAGACAATCTTTTGGATAGTGAAAAGGATTTGATATCCGTGTTATATACATTTGGATAACGAAAAGTTTTTTTTGTTTTGTTCGCTAAAGGGTATAATTATATAAAGGGCGATCACCAACCCCCAATGAGATAGTCATGGCCTCCTCATTGGGTTCTTCTTCTCTGGATGACATTATACGTATCCTTCGTTCGTCGTGTCCAAAATATGATCACCCCATCTTCGTAAAGACATGGTCGATTATCAACCGTGAGTCAGCTATGGAGAAGCGGGATAAGGTGATACTCCTGACAGCCTTCGTGGTGAAACACATGTGGCCCATGGATCTACGCGAAGCCGTCAACCGTCGTCTGCTGGAGCGGGCGGTTTCCGAGAACATGTTGGAGAGTGAGCTGTTGAATGTCGTCTCCCCACCGGAACCCGACCGAGAGCTGGTTCATATAGGAGGAGCAACCATGGAAGAATTGGTATGGGTATTGTGGGATTTCTTCGAGATACACCGACACTACACCGCCGTCTTCCAACACCGTTCTCGCGTTAGCGACAATTTTCGCAAAGCTCTCCACCACCGCTGGGTAGAATTGAATTGGTACCTGGGGACAATTATCAACCTACACGACCTATCCATGTATACAATGGGCCAATCTATAGGGTACACTCTACACCATTTTCACGTCTCGTTAACTATAAATAAGTTAAGCCAAGATATTTGGAAAGAGGCGTACCAATTACACACAAGTTCGGAACCTCATCATATTGAGTTTTGGCAATGTGGAAATGTGAAGGGGAAAATAAAGAATTGGTATCAAAGGTATGGGCTGGACTATATTGTAGAGGTCTCACCATTCTACCAAAATGTTAACAAAATAGTATCTCGGGTCCTCTCTTTCATAAATCCCCGGGAAAAGAGCCCGCCAAAATATCGAAGGCTTGAGGGAGAGGTCTCCCGATATCCCTTTTACAATAACGTTAAACAGGCGGTGTCGAGGGTCCTCCCTTTCACTATTCCGAAGCGAAAGAGGGGCCCAATAGAATCAGTCTTTCTATACGAAAGATTTTTCATGTGGCGGGCGTGGTTGGAGTATTATCAGGAATTGGGTCTCACCATTCCTATCTGTACCCCACAAGGATTTGCGGACAGTCTTTTGGACAATGAAAGGGAGACACTAAAATGGCTAACATTGGCTCTGACAGCTAACATGAATGAAATCTACCATTCACCGTTGGTAGATGGAAGAATTCAAAAATAATAGTATAACAAATTAGTATCGCAGGTCAATGAAATCAATCTTTCTATACATAGCCGCTTCGGGGTTATATACGACCTTTTGTATTCAGACGCCTCCTGGTGTGGTATTTTTACAATAAACTTTATTTAACCAGAAAACACGTTTCTTTATCCACCTTGATTCCTCTTTGTATTGTTGGAGAAGTCAGTCTCGTCTTTTGGGTAATTTTTTGAGTCTCGGGGTGGTCTTCTTTCTGCTTTTACATACCAAAGAGTCTCAGGGACTACATTTTGAGGTTTTACCGTCGAAAGAAGAACGAGACGTAGACATATAATAGAGCTAAAATCACCCTAAATAACTAGGCTAGTTACCTTGATTCCTCTTTGTAATGTGGATATTGTTGGAGAAGTCAGTCTCGTCTTTTGGGTAATTTTTTGAGTCTCGGGGTGGTCCTCTTTCTGCTTTTACATACCAAAGAGTCTCAGGGACTACATTTTGAGGTTTTACCGTCGAAAGAAGAACGAGACATATAATAGAGCTAAAATCACCCTAAATAACTAGGCTAGTTACCTTGATTCCTCTTTGTAATGTGGATATTGTTGGAGAAATCAATCTCGTCTTTTGGGTAATTTTTTTGAGTTTCGGGGTGGTCTTCTTTCTACTTTTCTCGAATCTGTGGAAATATTATTATAATTATCCTTTGGATGAAATAAGTCTCCTTTTCCGAGAGCTTCCCCCAATATGACCCACCAAGACTGTAAAAATAATTCATTATTTCTCTTTCAGGATTCAAGGAGATGGCCGAAATCACGCAACTCTCCCAGATATTTTTGGGATATGATAGTCTGAGATTCGAAAAGGAAAGACTGGCCACGTTCATCGACTGGCCAAGTTTATGGTTGAGCCCCAACGACCTTGCCCGCGATGGATTTTATTATCTGCGAACAGAGGATCACTGCGCCTGTGTGTTTTGTAGGGGGATTGTTGGTGCCTGGGAGAAGACCGATACACCACGAAGCGAACATCAACGTCACTCTCCCCGCTGTCCATTTGTGAAGGGACAACCAGTGGGGAATATTCCACTCAAGCAGGGTCACATCATCACCCGACTATATCCTTTTCCCAAGGCTATCAGTGTTCTTTCCGAGGATGTCTGCGGATCTGTGCCCGGATCATACTCGGAGAGAAAATGCCCCCCCCTCGACCAACTCGAGGCAATGGGTCTCCCGAAACATAGTGCTCCCAAACGACCCGACTATATCACGTATAAAAATCGTCTCTATAGCTATAATGGATGGCCAGAACGGGTGAAACAGAAGCCCGCGGAATTATCCGAGGCCGGCTTCTATTACTGTGGTTTGAGTGATCACGTGAGATGTTTCCATTGTGGTAACGGTCTACGAAACTGGGAGACCAATAATATCCCTTGGAATGAACATGCTCGCTGGTATCCCTACTGTAACTTTGTCCTGTTGAAAAAGGGTAAGGGATTTATTGATCAGATGTATATTCGTCGCCCATCATCCACCACCGCGCCACCACCGCCTATCACCGAACTGGAATTGGACTCATTAATGGAGCTGGATATGGCGCGGGCTGTGGTGACAATGGGATTCCCAGAACCGAAGGTTCGTGAGGTCCTCAAAACTAAATTGGTACAGACTGGCCTGCCCTTCTTTAACCTGGAGCCATTCATAGAGGCTATACTTCGTGACATGAAAAGGGATACTCGTTGAACCGGTCTGAAGAAGAAACAACAAATCCGACCCACCACCAACCCCTCCTCCTATCCGAAGATGAAATCGCTAACCACCAACCCCTCCTCCTTATCCGAAGAAGAAATCGCTAACCACCAACCCCTCCTCCTATCCGAAGAAGAAACAACAAATCCGTAGCACTCTACCCACCACCACCACCTGGACACTTTGTCATGATCCTGCCCTTCTTTAACCTGGAGCCATTCATAGAGGCTACATTTTGGAATATGGAAGGGGATACACGTCGTGAATTATTGTTGAACCGGTCTGAAGAAGAAACGACAAATCCGCAACATTCGACCCACCACCAACCCCCACCCGAAGAAGAACTCCTCCTAAGAAGGAACGACAAATCCATAGCACTCTACCCCACCACCAACCCCCACCCGAAGAAGAACTCCTCCTCCTCCTATCCGAAGAAGAAACGACAAATCCATAGCACTCTACCCACCCCCACCCGAAGAATAAACAATAAATCCGACCCACCCCCACCACCTGGACACGTTGCCATGATCCTGCCCTTCTTTAACCTGGAGCCATTCATAGAGGCTATATTTTGGGACATGGAAAGGGATACTCGTCGTGAATTATTGTTGAACCGGTCCGAAGAATAAACGACAAATCCGCAACACTCGACCCACCACCAACCCCCACCCGAAGAAGAACTCCTCCTAAGAAGGAACGACAAATCTATAGCACTCTACCCCACCACCAACCCCCACCCGAAGAAGAACTCCTCCTCCTCCTATCCGAAGGAGAAACGACAAATCCATAGCACTCTACCCACCCCCACCCGAAGAAGAAACAATAAATCCGACCCACCCCCACCACCTGGACACGTTGCCATGATCCTGTCCTTCTTTAACCTGGAGCCATTCATAGAGGCTATATTTTGGGACATGGAAAGGGATACTCGTCGTGAATTATTGTTGAACCGGTCCGAAGAATAAACGACAAATCCGCAACACTCGACCCACCACCCAAAGAAGAAAACGACAAATCCACAGCACTCTATTCCAACACCCGAAGAAGAAACAACAACGTCCCACGGACAGTCCATTGAAGAAGAACCTCCAATCACCACCCAAAACCATCGCTACCAACCTCCAATCTGAAGAAACGACCCGAGACCAGTCATCATTTCCCCATGATTACCTATGTAAGGTGTGTTCGGATAATAGGATGGACACTGTATTCCTACCTTGTACACCTCTTTCTATCAATGTCGTGAAGATATAAAATTCAGCTTCAGACCCATAATTAAACCTTTAACCCTTTAGCTGGACAAAATGGCCTTATGCGGTAGGGTTGAAATTAGAATGTTTTAACCCTTTAGCAGAATGCTTCAATGACCCTGTTTATGTAACTTATTCGGATTAAAAAATGACTAATTAACTGTTTTTTTAACTAGATTGACCATGTTTATATAACTTTCCTATATAGATATGTGTTTATATATTAAGGGATATAATGGCCACATTCGGCCATGAAAAAGAGATGGCACCACCACCACTGTCAACAAAAAGTACAAGACCGTAAAATGTTCCCTGAATCTTAGACCCCGACGGTTCGGGTCCCCTAATCGAAAAGCGATGTTTGGCCGTCTCTCGGATGGCCGTAAAGGCCTCTCAACTGTGCAATTCCGTAATACGGGGAATCTACTCGCAAAAGAAGACGGGAGTATCTCCGGTGTTGATAGAGAATGGCCCGACATTACCAAAATGAACACGTTCGTGCAACTAACTATTTGTGGATTGGTGTGTCGTTTGCCCGTTAGAGGGTTGGTGTCTGTACACACACACACACACACACACACACATACACACACATATAAGGGTGGTGGTACAAGGTTTACACCACTCGTACTCAAGCCACCATCACCAGTAGGCGATGACTACTACAACCAAACCAACCCACCAAAACCAACCTACTAAGCTTATAGTGCTGAGGCCCCAGTCGCTACAATTGGATTTGAAATATACCGCTGATTTAGACAACAGCGTCGCTGATTTAACCAGCATGATTAATGATAGCGAACCATGGAGTTGGAGAGATAATTTGATTGCCACCCCATCGCCGAAGCCACAATCAGCACAGAAGGATGATGAACCTACTACACCTAAAAAAAGGAATTTTATTGCCACCCCATCGCCGAAGCCACAATCAGCACAGAAGGATGATGAACCTACTACACCTAAAAAAAGGAATTTTATTGCCACCCCATCGCCGAAGCCACAATCAGCACAGAAGGATGATGAACCTACTACACCTAAAAAAAGGGAACCAGTTAATATTGTCAAAGAACAACAATTAGATGAGGGAGTTAGGAGGGACGGTGACGGCCAGCGAATGGTTACACGTTCCGTCTCCAGACGACGAAAGCAGCCACCACCTTTAGTCAAGTTGAAGTATAATTCAAAATTGGATGATGAATACACTAAATTACCACGACTACCACTACCACCAAGTGGACACGTTTACAATTTGGGATACGTTTCCATTATCAACAGCAATGATCTCAACACACTCTTGAATGGCCTGAACAAGTTTCGAAAAGAGAGCAGTATGTTCAAGAACCTTTTTCACAACAGGGAGAAGATGATTAGTGCCTTGAACAAATTTGGTATTGAGGTGAAAAACAAATAACACAATCTGAATGTGTGGCATGGGTCAATAAATATTGTTTGGCCGCTTAGGGGTTATTATATATATACGACCCTTTTGTTTTATTTAGAGCCGTATTGGTCACGTGTTTACAATAAACTTTATTTAACCAGAAAACGTGTTTTCTTTCCACCTTGACTCTCCTCGTTCCGTTTCAGGTCAAAAATGAACCCCGGGTTTCTTTCAGTTCTCCCCAGTTATATAAACATGGTCAATCTAGTAAAAAAACACCAGTTAATTAATCAAAGTTTTTTAATCCGAATAAGTTACATCAACATGGTCAAAAATAACCCCTTAATACAAAATTAGTTGTTTTGCCCACAGCAGAGGTTGAAAATTAACTTAACTATTATAGGTTTCCCTAATGGTAACAAAGGCTTTAAAATATCCCTAATAGGCTTAACAAACATTCAGGCTTTAGACATCTTGGGATACTGAAATACAAATTTAGGAGGTATACCAAAACATTGTTGGATGCAGACATCTTCGTTTTTCTTCATTACCTCCTCCTCCTCAAACGCGAACATTATCACAAATGCAATATCCTTAGAAGTAACCCGTTCCCATGGTGGTAATTGGAGAAGTGTGCCCTTCAGCCGCATGTCGGTCATGAAAGCGGCACATGTTTGGCCGCTTAGGGGTGTACGACCCTTTGTTTTATTTAGAGCCGTATTGGTCACGTGTTTACAATAAACTTTATTTAACCAGAAAACGTGTTTTCTTTCCACCTTGACTCTCCTCGTTCCGTTTCAGGTCAAAAATGAACCCCCGGTTTCTTTCAGTTCTCCCCAGTTATATAAACATGGTCAATCTAGTAAAAAAAACACCAGTTAATTAATCAAAGTTTTTTAATCCGAATAAGTTACATCAACATGGTCAAAAATAACCACTTAATACAAAATTAGTTGTTTTGCCCACAGCAGAGGTTGAAAATTAACTTAACTATTATAGGTTTCCCTAATGGTAACAAAGGCTTTAAAATATCCCTAATAGGCTTAACAAACATTCAGGCTTTAGACATCTTGGGATACTGAAATACAAATTTAGGAGGTATACCAAAACATTGTTGGATGCTATAATTCAGGCTTGAGACATCTTCGTTTTTCTTCATTACCTCCTCCTCAAACGCGAACATTATCACAAATGCAATATCCTTAGAAGTAACCCATTCCCATGGTGGTAATTGGAGAAGTGTGCAGTCCAGGAGAAGAGGGGTGAGATTGATACCACCCTTCAGCCGCATGTCGGTCATGAAAGCGGGAAAGAAAACGGCACATGGCCAATATTTAGTTGGATAATTCGACAACATGTGGCGCAGCTTATCAAATTTCTCTTGAGGTTTCATCAACACCGTAATTTTTCCAGTTTTAATGTCGATCCATTCCGCCAACCCTTCACACGTGAGACCGTGAATAACCACCCTCCCCCTCGGGTTATTTTTAAAGTAATATTTGGCGACATTTCGAAAAAAGTTCCTACCACCGTTATCGGTGAAGGGGTAAGTTTCTGCGGTGTATAC
>JBAKBP010019778.1:0-43974 GCA_037953745.1 Lithodes maja
GGGTTAAGAACATCGTCTGCAGGTTGAGAGAATGTGATGAAGTGAAAATTACTTATATTTCATTTGACGGGAAGTACAGTATATCACAACTAAATGTATTGATATTTTGTAGAGAATCTGTCTGGGGAAATTACGAACACACACACACACACACAACACACACTTCAACAGCACAACACACACACCCACACACCAATCCCAGCTTACATGAAATATATTCCTTAACCTTAACCCCAATATATAAACATTACATAACCGATTGAAGGCATTATATCGCACCAGAAGTCCTCGTTTCAAAACCTCTCGTATATTTTTCAGATCTTTATAATCCGTTGGTTGAATTTGGAGTGTGATCCTTTATGAAGACGCTCTTTATCTCTCTCTCTCTCTCCTCTCTCTCTCTCTCTCTCTCTTCTGTCTGTCTGTCTGTCTGTCTGTCCGTCTGTCTGTCTAGGTCCATCTATCTAAATCAACACAAACACATTCTCTCTCTCTCTCTCTCTCAGCAACTCAAGGGCCCCGTAAAATGTGTTCCTCCCAAGCTTCCAATACCTGCCTTTGATGTTAACTCGGGCAAAGGCGGTAAATAATTTAGTTTTCTGTGGGACGAGAGATGAGCCGCTCCAAAAGGTGAGAGAGAAGTGGGGGGGGGGGGGGGGTAGTTACTAGGAGTTACAAGGAATAGTTAGTATCTCAGAGACCTTGCAGCCCATGCCGAGGAGATACTCAAAGTGGAAGGAGAGAGACTGTTTAGTGCCCTACACTCATTACAGAGTGTTCAAAATACTATCTACTCTCTTCTTGAACTGCTCAACTAAAGAACTGTTTACAACTTCGAAGGGAAGTTTGTTCCAGGTAGAACAGATCTTATATGTGAAAAAGTTTCCACAAATACTAGTGCTGAACCTTTTCAATTCAAATTTCCAGCCATGGTTGTGTTTGTATTCATACTGAGGCTTAGCATTTTGCTATAATCCACATTGTCAAACTCATTAAGTATTAAGGCATATTGGCCCCATATGGGCCAAAAAATATGCGTAAAACAGGTTTTTCACAAATATTTCACGGCCAGAGGCCGATGGCAAGAAGTTTTGAAGACGAGCAGTCAGTCCGCATCGTCCTACAACTGGGAGATGGTGTGAGCCGCCGCTCTCTCTCCTCCCCTTTCCTGTACCAACCTGTCTGGTCACCATATGGGGTCCATAATCCCAACTGTGTACTACAAAATTCCCTTCCTATCGAACTTTTTTTAGCCCCAGAGTTCTTCCTTGTTGTCACCCAAGACCCTCAGCCATACCCTCCACAGCCCTGCAACCAAATTAATCCAGCTTATGTAATGTATGAGATATGCCTCACTTTCGTTGACCCTTTTTTTTCACTATTTTTTTTTTTTTTGTATATATAGGACTTAATATTTACAGTAGTTTAATTTGCTCTTAACATAATATTAAGCATTAATTGTAGTTTCTATTGGTAACAAGAAATTTATAATCCATCAATCAGTTTTCGGGTGAGAGCCGTTTAAAGTGCCGGTCCCCATATGGGGCCACATTGCTAATTTCGTTACACTTCTGGAACATTCTGGAACATTCTGGAAACTGAGCATGGTTAAAAACTTCAATGAGCTGACCTCGTAGTCTGCGTGTCTCCAACGGTAAGAGATCAAGAGGTCTCAACCGGTCCTCGTAGCTCATTATTCTAAGCGATGGGATAAGCTTTGTAGCCCTAGCTTGTACTCTTTCCAGTCGCTCTATATCTTTCCTGAGTGCTGGAGACAAGAATTGAACAGCATACTTCAGGAGAGGCCGTATCAAAGCGTTGTAAAGTGTGAGGACTATTTCCTTATTTCTATAACTTAAATTGCTACTTAATATAGCCCAAAAGAAGAGAGAGAGAGAGAGAGAGAGAGAGCGTCTTCATAAGGGATCCCACTCGAAATTCAACCAAGGGATTATAAAGATCTGAAAAATATATGAGTTTTTTAAACTGGATTTGAGAGTGATAATATAATGCTTCAAACAGATATGTATTTTTTTATATATCCGGGTTAATGACTTAAGGTATATATTTTATGTAAGCTAGGATTGGAATGCGTGTGTGTGTCTGTGTGTGTGAGAGAGAACCAAAGAGTGTGGTACCTTAACTCTATTTTGCATAAAAAAGTCTTGTAAAAAAATACATATACTGTGTGTGTGTGTGTGTGTGAGTGTGTATGTATGTGTTTGTGTGTGTGTGTGTGTGAGTGTGTATGTATATGTGTGTGAGTGTATGTTTGTGTGTGTGTGTGTGTGAATGTGTTTGTGTGTGAGTGTGTATGTGTGTTTGTGTGTGTGTATGTATGTATATATATGTGTGTGTATAATATATGTATGTGTGTGTGTGTATGTATGTGTTTGTGTGTGTGTGTGTGTGTTTGTAATAATAATAATAATTATAATAATTATCGGTTTATTGTTCATTGCAGCCCTGAGGCTGAAAATCTACAGAGTTTTTCTTAAACCTAGGTACAGTACAATACTTATTCTACCTTGACTACGAGGTTTCATGCGACCTTTGGCGACCGTGAGGTACCTGGCTTCCCACAAGCACATACATAGATGCACTTTGTATTGGTGAGAAGATGTGTAGGCTAACACAGGCTGATAGCAGCTTGGTTAGGGAGGAACCACGATACAATTCTCTCCGTCGCTATGGCCGATTTTGTTTTAGAAATCTGGTGGATTCGAATCCTTGCACCCACAGTCAGTGCGAGACCACCGTACAGCGCCTTAGACCACAGGACCATATATATGTGTGTGCATGTGTGTTTGTGTATGTGTATGTGTACCGGCAAGTAGCAGACTGGGTTCATCGGGTCATCAAATGTTTAACAACTTTCTTCTTCATCGGCAGGGTATGATGGTAGGTAGATAGATAGATATGTAGATATATAGGTATATGCGTAGATAGATAGATAGATATATAGATAGATAGATGCATAGAGATAGATAGATACGTAGATAGAGAGACAGATAGACATACAGATATATATATATCATCCTGTCATCCCTAGGAATGATCTGACTTGTCTCTTCGTTCGAGGTGGTTCAGCATCCAAGATCTTCTTTACCTTATCCTTGTCGACCTCAACTGTATTTTCACCAACTTTCAGTCCAAGAAATGCCACAGAATCATTTGAGCTGGGGGAATTCAAAACTCAGTTCAGTAAGGAGATCAATAATCTACAGTTGAACAAAGGTTGAATGTATGTGTCGGGAGGGAGTGAGAATGTGGAGAAGAGGGGAACAGTAAGCATGACAGTGGGGACTAAAGTAAAGAAAGAGGGTGCGTATAAGAAACCTGCTCAGATTCTATGTAAGCTATGTAACAACAAACATAAATGGAGTTTCTGCGTAAAATACCCGACAAATGAGACCAAACTAGCACAGGCGAAAAGATTGAAGCAATGTGTAGGTTGTCTAAGTTGGGAACATGGTAAGCAGGGACAATGTACTGCTACATACTTAACCCGGGAGCTGCGGGAAGACTCTTAACCCGTACAGCCCCAGCGACGCGCCTGGCGCGTCGGCGATGTATGTAACGCACAGCCCCAGAGACGCGCCTGGCGAGTCACCCTAATTTCCCCTAATTGCGCCGACCGTAACCTCAGGTGTAGCCACGCAAGAGGGCTCAGATTTGTATGGGAACTGTGTACGTATCCCACGCAACCGTGCCGATGGTTGAAAACTCTCAAAGTCCACGTGCGTGCGCGCGAGCGCGCAATAACCTGGTTTTTTGGGATAATTGCCTTCAATTTTTTACTCTTATAAAATCCGTTTTCGGGGGCTCTGTAGGACCATTTTTTAAGCTTTTTGAGCAGTTTTTCGTGGTTTTTCCTTCATTCCTAACCCATTCGCTATTGTTTCTGGAATAAAACCATTTTTTGAAAACCGGCCGGGTTCTGGTGCGCAAACATTACAAAACTAGCCGGGGCTCCACGGGTTAAGAGTTCCCCCGGCGGACTGCGGGAAGACTCTCCTGAGTAAGTAAAATTAAAAATCAACTTTTGACATCGAAATTTTTTTTTTTTTTTTTATTTTTATTTATTATTATTATTTTTTTTTTTTGGCCCCTGGGCCATGCAAAATCTCAGTCCTCTACCTCCCCTCCTTCCCCACTTTCCTCCTATCCCTCAGTTATCACCTATTTTCCCTATTATTCCCTTATTCTGAGGTATATTTTCGTGCTAACATTAGCGAGTTGCAAGCAGGGTGTTGTCATCACTGATGGCCATCGAGTGCAAGAGAGAGAGAGAGAGTATCGATCGACTGTGTCGCAGTGGCCTTGGGGAAAATTGGCGGGAAGGTAGCTTGCCTCACCCATACATTATACAACTCGCGGGCTATATCTCCGATTTTAACCATCCAAATGCTGTTTTCACTCGTTTTATTGTTGTTTCAGGTTAATACCTTTATAATCAACCCATAATAGGCGCATATGGATAATTATTAATGCTATTAATGGTACAATGAATATTTTAGTGACGGAAACACCTCAAATACGTCAGCACAGGGGGAGGTTTTCAATTACCCCCGTGCGCACTTGTTAGGTTAAGGCCCTGTCGGCACTGCAAAGGACATCACTTTGATAAGTTGTGTCCTACTGCAGATAAAGTCAAAGACGTCAAAAATGAGGGTACTACAACTGTGGCACTAGATAGCACGCAAGACACCACTATATTGCCCACAATACAGATTCCCATGGAAGGTAATGACATTAACAAAGTTTGTCGGGTACTTCTAGATCAAGGATCTCAACGTTCCTTTATAAAGAGGTCCGTACTAGTGGGATTGAAGCACCGAATCGTAGGGGCTGAGACTCTTCGATTACAGGGCTTCACAGGGGTTACTGATAAACAAGACTAAGAGATTTCATATTTCTATAGTAAAAACCGGTACTTTATGACTTGTATCATAGTAGACACCCTACCAGAATATGTATCTGTGGGTGTGAAAAAGGTGGAACACGCATTACGTAGCAAAGGGGTTAACTTGTCAGATCCCATGGGAAATCAGAGTGAGGTGCATATTCTACTTGGTGTGGATCATTATTATGAAGTAGTATACCCTGGATTTAAAAAGATGTGTGGTGTAATTTTAATCCCCACTAAATTTGGATACTGCATGAGCGGAAAGGTGCATACTACACAGTCAAAGGTCCTGGTCGACACGGTCTCGATATATAGAGTCAATGTAACCGCGGCAGAGGAGTTGGGAAGGGAGGATTCCCAACCTAGTGACCCTAAGATGGCTGCCGAGTTCGACCTGGAACGACTGTGGAGATTGGATCACATAGGCATTAATTCTATGGAGACTGATTATGACTCGGAAGTTGCGCTACAAAGGTTTGACGAGTCTGTGTGCTACTGTGCCTCAGACAAGCAATACAAAGTTAGTTTACCCTGGAAGAACAGTGAGATAAGCCTGCCTACCAACTATGGTTTGGCATTAGGTCGCTTGCGCGCATTGCAGCGGAAATTGTCTAACGAACCGAGCACGCGCCAGGCGTATAACGATGTATTTCGGAGTTATGAGGATAGGGGCTTTATAGAGAGAGTCGATATCAAGGAACCGTGTAAGAAGGGTAGGGTTCACTATCTGGCCCATCATGGGGTAAAGAAAGACAGCATCACCACACCAATACGGGTGGTATATGACTGTTCTGCCCACCAAAGACAACAACCCAGTCTAAATGACTGGGTTGACGCAATATATGTTGGGACAGGTCCGTCCATGGTGTCGGACCTGTCCCAACATCTATTGCGGTTTAGGCTGGGGAAGTACGCCTATACCAGTGACATCGAGAAAGCATTCTTGATGGTCAAGCTAAAGGAGGAAGATAGAGATTTTACCCGCTTTCTTTGGTTCGGCGACATTAGCGACTCTGAAAGTCCCATCATAATATACCGTTTTCGGGTTGTACTCTTTGGGGCCACTTGCTCGCAGTTTTGTTAAATGCCACAATCAGAAAACATCTAGCTGACACTATGTACTAAACCTATACCTCGTAAAGTGGCGGCGTTCGGTGACGTTACGTTACACACGTTTTGCGATGCTAGCGCCACGGCATACGGGGTAGCCATATATGTTGTTACTTCATTTGGGGCACATTTAGTTACAGCCCGGGCCAAGGTAGCCCCGGTTAAAAAGGTAACTATCCCTAAAATGGAATTGACTGCCATGCTGCTATTAGCACGTCTGGTGCAACATGTACGCGCAGCATACGAGAGCGAATTAAATATTGAAATCGTTCATGTATGGTGCGATAGTCAGGTCGCACTCAACGGGATACATAGCAAGAAGTCTCTGCCAGTTTATGTGCGGAATAGGGTAGATGAGATTAGAGCCCTTTTGCCAGACGTTGCTTATCATTATGTAAATACAAAAGAAAACCCTAGTGATCTCATAACTAGGGGTATAACGGCTAGCCAGTTAATGAAGTCCGAATTGTGGTGGCATGGTCCAAAGTGGCTGCTCCATGAAAGTGAATGGACGATATGGCATGCTGTTGGTGAGGGACTTCTGCCACTGGAAACAGTGGCAGTTACAGGCCAACCAAATGAGCCACCGGGTCCTATCATGAAGTGGGCAAGATTCGGTGACTATAATAAACTAGTCAGAGTTGTAGCTTGGGTGTTGCGATATGTATCCAATCTTAAGCTTAAAGTAACGGGCCAACTCTGCAACAGGGGTCACAACATTGATGCTCGTGAATTTAAAGCAGCTGAAGTAACTTTGATCAAATGGGTTCAAATAGAAACCTTTTCCAATGAATTAGAATCCTTGAAAGGCTCGAATAAGACATTAATGCCTAATATAGTGCGTCAACTAAGGTTGCACCTAGACAATGGCCTCATCAGGTGTGAGGGTCGCCTGAAGTGGTCGGGTGTACCAGACGGCACAAACCGACCTATACTTATGCCAACAAGACATCAGGTTACTGATCTATTGATCATACGTGCACATAGGGAAGTAAAACACTACGGGGTGTGACGTTAACCACTCCGTTAGAACCGCATGGCTTGTCCTACAGTGACTCACTAGGATCGCCAGGGCAGTGGATAGGGCTACAGTTTATGTATTAGAGTGTGCTTTATTTCATATGAAAGCTCGTGTCATGGGCAGTCCAGAAAGGCTCTTTGTTTTTGCCCATGTCAAGGCTTTATATATTTAATTGTAAAGTATATGTTTTATCATTAACTAGTAATGATAGGATCTGGGAGAGAGAGAGGGAGTAGAACAGAGTGAGAGGGGGCGCGCAGTGTTTTTTGTCCCGCTCGATGACGTCACGGCTGGCTGCCTCGCGGGGGTTGGTGGAGGGAGGTCCTTACCATGCTGCGAGCTTTGTTAGTGGTTAGATTTACTTGTAACCGCTTTTTTCCCACGCGGCTCGAGCTAGTGCGAGTATATATACAGTTCCTCGCCACTCTCTCCATCAGATCTGGTTTCTAGAACACACCCATCGTTTTGTCCCTTGCTATCTGTCCCCGCTCCGTACCTGAGAATCTTTTCCTCTGCCTATCTCTCTCATTTTCCATATCTTTCACCACCTTTTATTAATATTATACCCCCTCTGGTTAACTCTGCAAAATCAGCTTCATGCTGGCCAGTTGTATTGTGTGTTAAGGTCTGATATAGCCTATGTATGTTAGTTGTCAAGATAAGTGGATCACGAAGCATTGGTTGGCTTTCATATTGCCGCTTCCTATAATTATTAGTGTTCTGCTGGATTAGATAATGCTAGACTAGGAGTCTGATATTATAGGTATTGTTTCCTATGAGTGCTGGCTTCAGTTAAAAGCGGCACGACATACCGGAGAACTGGAGTTGATTGAGTAAATTCTAGTCTGTGTGCCATTGAGAGTAGAGCATGCACGAATGAGGGTTTTTGCCTATACCATTCTGCACTGTTCTAGTCTCGATTGTTTGTCTTTGAGGTACGCCAGGAGAACGCTTAATACTTCGGTATTAAGGTTTCTCAAGAGAGCTACCCTTCATTATAACGTAATATTTGACGCACAGACTTGAGATTTGCACTAGGCTATGCAGCATGCCATGCGCACCAGTATCTCGTATCATTGACTCTAGCTAGACTTTATCAGTCACAGTAGACATTAAGTATATTAACCTAATTACTCTTTTTATGCATACCCATTTATGATTACACAAGCATTTCGCAGCCTAGTTTGATGTATTGAGACACAAACGACTTAGGCTCTTTTTGTTGATAGGAATACTGCATTGTCGTGGCGATTATTATTAGTGTTGTAGTGTTTAGGATATTCTTGGCTCCGACGGCATTATATATTCTGCCTTTTTGTGTGCATAGCCTGCACGAGCATTGTTCCGCTGCCTGCCTTTTTGGGTTCCATTTCCGATACGAGCATCTTTATAGCATCTAACATTTAAAGAAGATTCCTTGTTAGTGTTGAAGGACTTTAGTGCACTTTCTTTCATGCAGGAGTGCCTGACATTTATTGATTAAAGTAACGTAAGCTGTAACTTCTCTTACCACCTTACTTTGCATACCATAACCAAGCACCTTCGGTTATAGGTAGTAATATGCTGTTTTCACATAACATTAAGCCTAGAGTAGACGCACATTTATTGAGAGTTTGATAGCCTATTATTGCATATAGAACTCTGTAGAGTATTTGTGTTCTTTGTTCACTGGGAATATACTTCAGAGGTTGGAGCTAGCGCTTTCCGTTGTAACATTTATGCCATTACTAGTCCAATGAATAAGAGCCCTGATATATTTGAACCCCAGTCGTAACAAATGGCGACCTTACCTAGGATTTGGTGAACCTACATTTATTAGCAGGGAACATTTGTTGTTTTGGAGAATATTTTGCGGGGCTCAGCAAGATTTTTTTTTTTTTTTTTTTGCAACATAGTATAACCCTTGAGTATTTCCGAGAATTTTTGTGTGTATATCGAGGTATAAGAGTTTGGGGTGCTTCTTTTCTGAATATTGTGGTGAGAAATTTTTGTGTGCATCATGTCTTATACCGGATCAGAGGAGAATGGAGACACAGTACGTAATGTCGAGACTGAGGAACAGCAGTATGATGAAAGGGTTAATCGGGTGAACTGTGAGGAGAATGCTAGGATATTTTTGCAATGGCCTGTTACTGCCGAGCGGTTGGTGGGTATGGATCGGTACGGTCTTCAATGCCTGGCCACAGCTATCGGTCATGCGGTTACTAGCAGGATGACCAAGGATAACTTGATAACGTGTGTACTGGGCAGGGTGACTGGTGAGCGAGACGGGTTGAGTGCTCAGAGCCCTTCGGCCATGCTTCCCCTACACTCGACTCCCAGCCATCCCAGTAGTTTGCCGACCCCGGGTACGCTTCTGCAGTTGGGTGGTGACTGGCAGGGTGGGTTGCCCCTGGGGGGACCACCGGTAATTTCAAACATTGTAGCACCTTCACCTCCTTCAGGGTTATCTCCAGAATTATTGCTTCAGCTCGAATTAGCTAAGATCGAAGAGAGAAAGGCTATCAGGGCAGGTGAGCTTCAGCAGCAGTTAGAATTGGCCAAGATAGAAGAGAGAGCCAAGCTGGCAAAAATCCAAGCTTATTTGGAGTCGACTAGGTACTGTGCTGACATGGACGTAGAGAAGTCGCGGGTAGAGGCAACGGGACAGCGACTTGGGGCTGGTAACCGTGCTCATGATCAATCTCTCTCGCACTTATTGAAACTGGTTCCGGTGTTTGATGAGAGTGGTGTAACAGAATTTTTCACACGCTTTGAGAAGAAGTGCCAGGAACACCAGTGGCCAGAGAATAAATGGGCAGCACTTGTATCCTCTAGATTAATAGGCAAGGGTCTTAAAGCCTACGATGCGTTACCTTTGGAGTTATGTATTGTGTACGAGGATCTCAAGGAGGCTGTCCTGAGGGCTTACGAATTGCAACCAGAAACGTACCGTTTGAAGTTCCGGGGTGTAACTAAGGGAAGAGATAGCACCTTTTTGGAACACGCCCGGGACTTGTCCGATGCTATGGGGAACTGGCTCCGATCTGAGAAGGTCACAACATTTGATGAAATTAAGCAGTTAATGATGTTCGAGCAGTTCTTTAAGAGTACGGGCGGTGATCTAACTTTGAACTTGAAGGAGAAAAACCCAAGAACTCTAGTCGAAGCAGCAGAAATGGCTGATCGACGGCTGTCGTTGATTCGGGGTTGCGGGTCCTCACAGAGGTACGATGTAAGTGCTAAGGACCGTTATCCTCCCCCTCCCCGGAACAATGACACATTTAAACAGAAGAGCCATGAAACTAAAACTGAATCCAAACCTTACACCACACCGTATGTGAAAAGTCAGGGGCCTTTTACATCACAGTATAAGCCGAAACTGAAATTTATGTGTTTTAGTTGCCACCAGGAGGGTCATAAGGCAAATGAGTGCCCTAGTCGACCTCCTCCGGCAGCCGTGTCTTTTGCTCACGGCATTGGAGTGTTCAAGAGGACATCGGAGTTTGTTAGAGGCATTTCTTCCGAGGTAAATACACTGCCAGTGCAGAAGGATCCGGAAGGCTTATTCCCTGTCCGTGATGCCTTTAGTGACCACAGGGGACTCGGTTGTGTGGAGTGGGGGGGTAGATGACATGAGGTGAGAATTTTGCGTGACACTGGGGCATCGCAAACACTGTTGAGAAATTTCACTGGTAAACCTGTCAATACGGCGCGGGTGGTTGTGGTTCAGGGAGTTAATGCAACAAGGTCATACCCGCTTGTAAGAATGAAGGTGGAAGTTGATGGTGTGACTCGGGACCTGGATGTAGGGATTGTGGAGAAGTTACCTGTTGGGGGCGTCGACCTCCTTCTCGGCAACGACTTTGCGGGACCTACTTCTGAGGCTCCCCCCTTGGTCGTTGCCGAGAAGCCGGCCGACGTGAGTAGGGAGGAGCAGGAGTTGGTTGAGAAGTGTCCGGGACAGCCTATGGCGTGTGTTGTCACCGGAGGTTCTGCATCCAGGGAGTCACATTCTGGTCAACAATCTTTAGATCAGCGGAGGAAGGGTACCGAGAAGGGGTTGAAAGTTGATGCGGTTGAGAGTTTAGTATCAGCGGACATTCTCGGGGACTCAGTATTAGGACCAAATATCGAGTCTGAAGAAGACCCAGTAACTGTTCCTGAAGGGGCAGTGGATGGGCTTAAAAAGATGATGAGACAGCAACGGTATGCAGAGAGAGAGCAACGGGAGGCCAAATTTAATGTAGGAGGGGGGCACGAGTTGTTTCGCAAGCACTTGGATAGGCTTGCTCCTTCGGACATTCGTAAGTTGAAATTGGAAGACCCGGAGGTTCTTGAAGGTGGTACCAGTGCTGTCGAGTTGAAGGAGGACAGTGATGCACAGTCGGGAGATGTAGCAACAAGGTACCCTGACGCGTACGCTATGAGAAATGGGTCGGCGAAGACAGTGGTCCGAAGCTTGCTAGTGTATTTTTCCCGGAATGGTTACCCGCAGGAGATTCATGTTGTTTTGTTTGCTGCACGGGAGGTACCTGGGGAAAGTTTGGGATTCAGCCCTAATGAGCTCGTCTTTGGACACCGTGTCAGAGGGCCTCTCCATATGGTTGAAGAAGTATGGGAGGGCGCAGAAAAACCTTGTTCTATGCTCAAGTGTGTCCTCAACAGTCGAGAACGGAGGTTGCGCAGTCTGGAGTTGGCTGGCCGTAATTTGACTAGCTCTCAGGCCCTCATGAAGGACAGGTACGACCTCAAGGTTGAACTCAGGGAGTTTCACGTGGGTCAGGAGGTGTTGATTCTACTGCCCCTTGTAGGTCACCCCTTATCCGCGAAGTACACTGGTCCTTATAGGGTGGTGGAGGAGCTATCTGACCTGGTTTACTTGGTAGCCACTCCAGACAGACGGAAGCGCAATCAGTTATGTCATGTTAATCCCATGAAGAAGTATGGGAGGCACCCCCCTGAGCCTCTCACTGTGCCTGTGATGACGTTTAGCAGTCAAGGTGGAGAAGGAGAACGGGACAGTCAAGCTCAGGTGGAGGATAACTGGAAGGATAAGAAGTTCAATTGGGCGCCTGAGTGTGAGCAGGTGTTTAGAGAAGTAAAACACCTGTTGTGCACTCACCCGATCCTCAGGGCCCCTGACTTTAGCCTACCTTTCCAACTAGCAACGGAGGCTAGTGGTGTGGGGGCTGGTGCCATCCTTGTGGAAAAGGACGATGATGGGCTGGAGCATCCTGTTAGTTTCTGCTCGGAGAAGTACAATTCGGCCCAGGGGAGCTGCTCTGTTGTCGAGGAGGAGCTGCTGGCAATTGTACTTGCTCTGAGGCATTTCGAGGTCTGTGTTCCAGCCTATGGTCCGGTCGTTGTAGTTTACCCAGATCATCACCCTCTCAAGTTCTTGGACCAGTTTCACAATCGGAATATGAGGCTGACCAGGTGGTCACTAAGGTTATTGGTATATAACCTGGACATACGCCATATTGCCGGTTGTGACAACGTGGTTGCAGATGGTCGTTCAAGGGTATATGATCCTGGGTAGATTGACACACGGGTAGCCTCCTGCTTTAGTTTGAATAGTATTTTGCGCTTGGTGCTTGTTGGCTCGCGGTTGTAGCCCAGCGTATTGGGTCGTAAAGCAGGAGTTGAGCGTTTGGTATAGAAGAAAAACTAGGCTTGCCCCTATAGTGCAGCCGAAATAAACAAATTAAAAACATAAAAATCAAATAAAAAACTTTCTTAGATAGTTGAATTTTTTTCAGTATGTTATAGCATTAATTCTGAGTTGCACTCCTCTCAGAATGCTGGGCTAGAGAAGCTCGCTCTTGAGGAGCATAACTACATATAATTTAACCTATTGTGTTGGGAGGGTTATAATTTTGGAAAAAATGTTTTGTTGAAGAACTGTGCCAGATATTTTACTGCCGCTGGGTGATGGGAAGTGGAGATATAGCATCGGTTCTAACCATCAGATTTTTGTGAGCCTTGGGGCCTCTGAGAAAAATCTTGGGGGGGGGGGGTGTGACGTTAACCACTCCGTTAGAACCGCATGGCTTGTCCTACAGTGACTCACTAGGATCGCCAGGGCAGTGGATGGGGCTACAGTTTATGTATTAGAGTGTGCTTTATTTCATATGAAAGCTCGTGTCATGGGCAGTCCAGAAAGGCTCTTTGTTTTCGCCCATGTCAAGGCTTTATATATTTAATTGTAAAGTATATGTTTTATCATTAACTAGTAATGATAGGATCTGGGAGAGAGAGAGGGAGTAGAACAGAGTGAGAGGGGGCGCGCAGTGTTTTTTGTCCCGCTCGATGACGTCACGGCTGGCTGCCTCGCGGGGTTGGTGGAGGGAGGTCCTTACCATGCTGCGAGCTTTGATAGTGGTTAGATTTACTTGTAACCGCTTTTTTCCCACGCGGCTTGAGCTAGTGCGAGTATATATACAGTTCCTCGCCACTCTCTCCCTCAGATCTGGTTTCTAGAACACACCCATCTTTTTGTCCCTTGCTATCTGTCCCCGCTCCGTACCTGAGAATCTTTTCCTCTGCCTATCTCTCTCATTTTCCATATCTTTCACCACCTTTTATTAATATTATACCCCCTCTGGTTAACTCTGCAAAATCAGCTTCATGCTGGCCAGTTGTATTGTGTGTTAAGGTCTAATATAGCCTATGTATGTTAGTTGTTAAGATAAGTGGATCACGAAGCATTGGTTGGCTTTCATATTGCCGCTTCCTATAATTATTAGTGTTCTGCTGGATTAGATAATGCTAGACTAGGAGTCTGATATTATAGGTATTGTTTCCTATGAGTGCTGGCTTCAGTTAAAAGCGGCACGACATACCTGAGAACTGGAGTTGATTGAGTAAATTCTAGTCTGTGTGCCATTGAGAGTAGAGCATGCACGAATGAGGGTTTTTGCCTATACCATTCTCAGTTCTGCACTGTTCTAGTCTCGATTGTTTGTCTTTGAGGTACGCCAGGAGAACGCTTAATACTTCGGTATTAAGGTTTCTCAAGAGAGCTACCCTTCATTATAACGTAATATTTGACGCACAGACTTGAGATTTGCACTAGGCTATGCAGCATGCCATGCGCACCAGTATCTTGTATCATTGACTCTAGCTAGACTTTATCAGTCACAGTAGACATTAAGTATATTAACCTAATTACTCTTTTTATGCATACCCATTTATGATTACACAAGCATTTCGCAGCCTAGTTTGATGTATTGAGACACAAACGACTTAGGCTCTTTTTGTTGATAGGAATACTGCATTGTCGTGGCGATTATTATTAGTGTTGTAGTGTTTAGGATATTCTTGGCTCCGACGGCATTATATATTCTGCCTTTTTGTGTGCATAGCCTGCACGAGCATTGTTCCGCTGCCTGCCTTTTTGGGTTCCATTTCCGATACGAGCATCTTTATAGCATCTAACATTTAAAGAAGATTCCTTGTTAGTGTTGAAGGACTTTAGTGCACTTTCTTTCATGCAGGAGTGCCTGACATTTATTGATTAAAGTAACGTAAGCTGTAACTTCTCTTACCACCTTACTTTGCATACCATAACCAAGCACCTTCGGTTATAGGTAGTAATAGGCTGTTTTCACATAACATTAAGCCTAGAGTAGACGCACATTTATTGAGAGTTTGATAGCCTATTATTGCATATAGAACTCTGTAGAGTATTTGTGTTCTTTGTTCACTGGGAATATACTTCAGAGGTTGGAGCTAGCGCTTTCCGTTGTAACATTTATGCCATTACTAGTCCAATGAATAAGAGCCCTGATATATTTGAACCCCAGTCGTAACAGGGGTATGTCATATTATATCAAATTTACGTCTCACATGGTGGATACCCAGAGTTCGACAAGTAGCTCGACGCGTAGTGAGAAAGTGTGTAATATGCCAGAGACTAAAGGGTAAACCATATGCAACTGGACCAGCTCCACCTCTACCTGAATGCCGTGTAAAGCACGTAGAACCTTTCCAAGCGGTAGGATTAGATTACACAGGGGCATTGAAGACGAGGGAGCATGAGAAGGTTTATATATTATTGTTTACCTGTGCGACGTCTCGAGCGGTACACCTAGAACTATGTGATAATATGTCTAGCGAAGAATTTATGCTGGCGTTCAGACGGTTTTGTGCCCGTCGTTCATTCCCTCAACTCATTCTTAGCGACAATGCTCCCACTTATGTCCAAGCATCAAAATATCTAAAGGATATGAGTAGTGATCCTACTATCATCACTTTTTTGGGAGAGAAGAATTGCGAATGGAGGTTCATTCCAGTTAAGGCACCTTGGTTTGGTGGAATGTGGGAACGATGTGTCGGCATAGTAAAGTCAGGACTAAGAGCGGTTGTAGGACATGCTCTATTAAAGAAGAGTGAGTTGACGACAGTCCTCACAGAGATAGAGGCAGTCGTGAATGATCGCCCGCTTACATATGTGTACACCGACCTGCAAGAACCACTACCATTAACGCCAGCTCACTTGCTATATGGAAAACCATTGACTGCGTTTCCATCTGATTTTCAGTCCATAGTAGAGTTAGAGGATCCCTCGTTGTACTCTGAGGTAGCGGTGTCTAAGAGATACCAGTATATATCCAGGATAATCGAGGATTTTAGGAAACGGTGGATTAGTGAATATCTGCTAGCATTGAGGGAAAGGAGTGTTACTCCCTCTGGTAGACCAACGGCACCTACAGTTGGCGAAGTTGTTTTAATTAAAGAAGATAGTCCTCGTTTATACTGGAAATTAGGCCGCGTATTGGAGGTATACAAGGGGGCAGACTCTGTAGAGGGGGTGGCACTATTGAAGACAGCCACTGGAATTACTGTTCGTCCTATCGCACGTTTGTACGCTTTGGAGCTCGATTCCGCATTGCAATCTGAGGCTCCACCTGTTATTGCTGGGTCCGAGGATTCTCAAAGGAACGACTCACCTCTTACTGATGGTGATCATTCTCGGACCGGGACGCGTCCCAGACGCGCTGCTGCTGGTGCCGTCGACTTGTGGCGTCAGAAGATAGCCTCTGGGCAACTTTAGGTTTAAGGTGGTGTTCAGGTCTTTTTTGTGGGGGGAGTGTATCGTATAAATACGATAGAATATGACTCTTTTGTGATCTCGTATGTCTCTGTGACGTCACGATCTCTCCTACAGCACGACGTAGGACGAGTAGATCGTATATTATAAGATTGTAAATAAGTTAAGTTATAAAAGGCCTAATATGCTATTAAGCAATATTGCCATGGTCTTATGTAGTATATATGAATTTATCGTATATATTAACCTAACAAGTGCGCACGGGGGTAATTGAAAACCTCCCCCTGTGCTGACGTATTTGAGGTGTTTCCGTCACTAAAATATTCATTGTACCATTAATAGCATTAATAATTAACCATATGCGCCTATTATGGGTTGATTATAAAGGTATTAACCTGAAACAACAATAAAACGAGTGAAAACAGCGTTTGGATGGTCAAAATCGGAGATATAGCCCGCGAGTTGTATAATGTATGGGTGAGGCAAGCTACCTTCCCGCCAATTTTCCCCAAGGCCACTGCGACACAGTCGATCGATACTCTCTCTCTCTCTCTCTTGCACTCGATGGCCATCAGTGATGACAACACCCTGCTTGCAACTCGCTAATGTTAGCACGAAAATATACCTCAGAATAAGGGAATAATAGGGAAAATAGGTGATAACTGAGGGATAGGAGGAAAGTGGGGAAGGAGGGGAGGTAGAGGACTGAGATTTTGCATGGCCCAGGGGCCAAACAAAAATAAAAAAATAAAAAAATAAAAATAATAATTTTTTTTTTTTCGATGTCAAAAGTTGATTTTTAATTTTACTTACTCAGGAGAGTCTTCCCGCAGTCCGCCGGGGGAACTCTTAAGAGTCTTCCCGCAGCTCCCGGGTTAATATAATTTATCGTATAGAGCAACCTAAATGCGGTACGATAATTTGGGCTCCTGGCGGTTTGCCAAGGCAGCAAGGTGTGCTTTTGAGGTACGCCGGAGCCTTCACGAACACCAACCAGTTAACATCTAATTTTTCCGCCCTCAGTTGATCGAGCTTTGTGCCTCTAATCACAATACACATACAGCAATACACTCAGCTACACCATCACGACGCTCTCATCGACATCATGACTGACTGATAGATAAGCATACATTATAATAATCATGTCCATTCCCATGTAATAATTTATTCTTTCTTTAACTTGACTCGAGTCTTGGGACCGAAGTCTCGTTCCCCATTGTCCACCGCCATATTGGGTAAAACGTTCTCCCTTGCCTCATTGCCACGTGGAACTATTGGTGAGTTAATTCCTGGCTAATATTAACCCTTATAACCTTACCCTATGATTAATACATTTATTATGTGAGACCTTTGGATATAAATTAGCTTGTTTCAGATTGAATTCAATTTAGATATACTGTAGAGTAGTTTTAATTTAGATTGATTTGATTTGATTCATTATAGCTTAGTAATATTTAACTTCCATTGATAGTTTACCACATGAGGCTTGGAGCGGTCAGGCAGTCCCTATCAAAGGGGCTTTGGAGGTGAGGGGTCATGATGGCATCCCCAGGTAAGGTGGGTACAATGTGTACCCTTCTTTTATGGTGAGGAGGCAGTGTCACTAGTTTGGATGTGACAGCTTGAGTGGTCTGGAGGAGACAAGTGGTAGGTTTACTCAAGTTTTCCTGCTTGATTACAACTTGGGGACTATAGTCTTGGTTGTTTGAGGGGAAGTTAATACTGTGGAATCTTGTATGCTTTGGTTATTCTGGATGGCTTGGATGGGGCAATTTGTAGGGAGGTTGGGCTTGGCTGAGGAAAGTTAGTTTGGGTGGTAGGGGTTACTTTGTTTGGAGTGGTATGAAGGGTTTTGGTTATTTTGACTTTTTTAGAGTCATTTTTTTTTTTTTGGAGGGGGGTTGAGAACATCAGTGTTCTCTTCCCGCAATCTATGGAGGCGCTCAATGCAGTGAGCAGATCGAGCCCTAAGTATCCATCGTACTTGGTCTCTTTGGGATCATAAATCATGAATGAATGATCAGTTCTATGGTATGGGACAGGGGTACTAACATATAAAGGAAGAGTCTGTCCAAAATTTGGAATGATATCATCATTTGCACTTACTAAGACTATGGAAGAAGGTTGGATAGTACCAAAAGCTTTACGGTGCTGTCGGAAAAAGGGAAAGAAGAGACATGAACGGGAAGCTCCCGTATCAATAAGAAGTCGGACTTTCACCTCATTTTGGGTGATTTTTCTGTAGATGGGAAGATTGTCTGGATTTGTCCCCTCGTGAGCCGCCGCCATTCAGACAACTATTTGTGTGCGGGGGCGGCAAAATCCAAGTCACCAGTAGTTTCCACTACTGGTTCGGTTTCTTCAAATTCCTCTTCTTCATTGCAGCTTCCAATACCTGCAGTTCGATCTTCGGTTATGGTAGCTACTCGTCTGGGCTTGATCCAGGGAATCTGAGCCCACCGACTAGGTGACCGGGTCCTTCTCTTGGTCAGTTCCGTAAATAACCTTTTTGAAGATGTCAATACGCACTGTCCATTACAGGGTTTCCAGTCAGCGGGGCGAATCCTGGCCCATTCCACAGCTTTGTCACTGGCTCTTGGTGCCATAGGACCAGCTGTGGTTACTGTCGACGGGTTAGTTGTAACCTTGCTGATGACAGCGATCTTGTCCTGTTCCCTGGGTTTCCTCAGAGCCATAATACGCCTTATGACTGGCATATCATTGTCATAATTGGTAGGCTCAATGACGAAAAAATGATCCGCCACTGGTTCAGGTAAAATTCTCAATAATACCTTGAACACTATTTTCTTCCTCTGAGCTATGGTTTCCTCAGGGAAAGTTGTTATGGCTATTTGGGTCAGTTGGCTGATCGTGTCTTCCAAATCTCCAGCATATTTAACTTCATGGAATTTACGGTCCGCAATGGTTTGGCCAAGGACTGGGTTGATCGCTACTTTCACATGACTCAAATTGTGCCCAGGTTAAACCAGGCATATTTTCACGCACATACCCTGACACCTTAGCTGCGTATTTCCCTACTTCATTACCACTGTGTAAATCTTGGAAGCGTCTTCGTTCCCGAATGTCAAGTCCAGGACCGGTTTGACTATTTCCATGTACGTATTTATATCATACTCCTCTGGCTTGAATGCCGGGATGGGATATCGAGTGTTTTCGTTGCCATGATGAATGTTGTGTTATGATGCTGATTGAGTACTAGTAAGTTTACCAATAACCACACAATAAGTGTTGATATGCCGTAGCGAGACACCGCTGCTCCAGTATTATGCCGGGTTGTTATCCAACAGGCTTCAGTATTTTCTATTATCAATCCGAATTTAGGATATTTAGATTTGGAATATTCCTCGACAGGAACACATGGAGCACAGTGCATATGATAATAGTAAACTCAATCAGGCAACAATAAACACAATAAACACACAAGGTAACACACTCTTATTTATTAACAGGCATAAATAGGTCATATACTGTATATACTAGACTCGACTGTTATATGGAAAACATGGAGCAAGCAATAAATACAGTGGAGAGAGTTAATAACCTTACTCTCACATAGAGTACTAAATTAAGTTACACGACAATCAAGGAAGGAAAAATACGCATAGGATACAGATACATCTATAAACAGAATGCTAACCTTGATAATAATATATATGGGAGCCAAGCATCTAACGCGAAGTATTCTGGAATGAGCTACGCAAGACAATGGAACATATCGTTCAATGTGCAGTGCGAGTGCGTGGCGTGGGGGTAGGAAGCTAGGCCGCACTCAGGTAAATGATCAAACATGCCCCCTGGAGGGGTATAGCTAGGGTGGACTGCGGTCACGGAAAATTATAATATGAATGAATGCGATGTTAACTTAAGGGTTTAAGCTAGGTGGATAATTCAAGTCTAAGAGGGAGGATAAGTTAAATTAGAATTTGACCCTCTAAGAATAAATGTGAATAATCTCTCAAACAACACACGAAAAATATTTCGATCATATATGAAGTCAAATCACACGAATGAAGGAATTAAGATGCACTAATAATTAACGTGACTGAAGAATAATGGATAATCCGAAGTAATTGGGTTGGAATAAATTAACTGAGTAATTTAGGAGCTCAGATATAAATAGCGCGAATAAACAGCTTAACACAATAGCTATATGAAATGGCGTACACGACGAAGTTGTACTAATTAAATACCAAACTTGGCATAAAAGGAGTTCTGAATAAATTAACAAATTCCTATTTTAAACGCAGAACTATTGTAGCCTTGAAATGGTTATAATAAATAATGACTAAATCAAGTAATAGTAGATAAATTAGTAGCCAAAACGTAGGCTAACTTGACACAGGAATAAACAAATGGAATTCTTAGATACGTGTGGAAAGAATTATATGATCCAAATACGTATATTATTAGATTATTCACAAGAATTTATAGAATAAAACTTGTCAACGAATAAATACTAATTCAACGAAAGGGGTCTTGACTTTCAAAATAAAGGGGAGTAATGGTAAAGCTCTCTGGATAGTAATTAAGTAGATAAAAGAATCTTAAAATTGGGCGTATATTCTAGGTAAATAGAAGATTTAACCCACTGAGCCCCAGCGACGCAAACAGTGCGTCGGCAATGTATGTAACGCTAAACCCCAGCGTCACATACGTTGCGTCAGTGTTAATTACTCTGGTCCTATGGCACCTAGAGGGCTCAGATTTGTATGGGAACTGTGTAAGTATCCCACGCAACCATGCCAATGGTTGAAAACTCTCAAAGTCCAACCGCGTGCGCGTGAGCGCGCAAAAACATGATTTTTTGGGGTTATTGCCTTCAATTTTTTACTCTTGTAAAATCGACATTTGGGGGCTCCGTAGGACCCCTTTTTGACCTTTTTGATCATTTTTTTTTTGTGGTTTTTCCTTCATTCCTAACACATTCGCTATTGTTTCTGGAACAAATTTTTGTTTTCAAAACCTGCTGGTCCCTGGTGGTACATTTATTTATAACTAGCTGGGGCTCAGTGGGTTAAGAAGGGAATAAATTCACGTTATACACTTTAACTTAAACTTTGTTACACACAGAATAAAGGACGCATAAGAGGAAAGTCTGAATATTCCGGCTAAGTAACACTGATAAGAATATGAAGATGAAGCGTATGGGTAAATTTTTTTTTCTTTTTTCTATGTAATTGAGGGAGGCAAAAGGCATAACTGCCTATAGCGAGTGCCTCCCCCATAGTTGAAAGAGTGACAGGGCCAAAATCAAGGGACGTTCGAGCCAAAATGGCTGGACACACAGAGTTTGAAGCAATTTAAGTCATAGGAAGCGGGAAAAACTGATTCTGGGAGAGAGTTCCAGAGCTCAGCTGTTGAGTAGAAGAAAGTTTGAGAGTAACGTTTCACTCTTGGGTTGGAGAGTTGCACAGAGTAGGGGTGGGATTGAGTTGCAAGACGGGTACCACGTGCCCTACGTAAAGGAGGTGGTATGCACTGGGATAGCTCTGAGGAACACTGATTATTATAGTAGCGATAGAATAGCGAGAGAGATGCAACATTGCGGCGGAGAGAGAGAGATTTCAGAGAGTTGGTGAGTGGACGGGAGTTAATGATACGAAAGGCCTTCCTTTCAACTTTGTCTAGGAGAGCAGTGTGAGAGGAACCTCCCCACACATGTGAACAATACTCAATACAAGGGTGCACTATGCCCCTGTACAGAGCAAGAAGCTGTGCAGGGGAAAAGAACCCCATAAGGCGGTAAATACAATTAGGTAAAATACAAGATCATATAATATTGATAATAAACACATTTATAAGCCGAGCAGTTGGAAATTCCGTCATCACAAAAAAATACACCTATGGCAATAAAATAAATAACTAATAATCATTTAACCCTTTGACGATTATGATGTTTATTCTGGCTATCATTAGGCAATTTTATACAGCTTAGGAAGGATGTGTGTTGGAATTAAAAGGGCTAAAGACTATCTCAATTAACCCTCTGACTTCCATAATAATTATACTCTTCCTAAGCTGTATAAAATCATCTAATGATAGCCAGAATAAACTGTCAAAATTGTGTCAAAATCGTTAAGGATTAGTATGCTAATTTAAGCTCCTATATTTCTCCTATCAGGATGAAATTATTTAGAAGTAATGATCTCTATATCAAAACAAAATAATTATATTAATTACAAATAAAATAAAAAATAAAAATAAATATAATACAGTACAGTATATAAATATATATAAAAAACAAATATATATATATATAATGTACCCCCTAGGAGGTGTCCATGAATGAATCGCCCACATTGAGGCAATTAATTTTACTCTGCAGCTTCTTTCATACTATTTTGAGGGAGAGTGTTTTAACCCTTTACTAGCGGCGCTCGACTTAAGTCGAGTGAAAGAAACTGGGAGAAAACGGGTGAAAAATGGGTGAAGATCGAGTGAAAATGGGTGGAACAGTAATGAACCATACGTCCGACATCTGTGGCCTCCCGGCCCACACTAACTCCAGTTCCCCCACCGCACGGGTGGATGACAGTGTGACCAATAGTTAGCGAAAAGTGAACAATGTAGCGAAATCAGCTAAACTTCCACCTTTGAGGTAACACTGTCAGGGCTCCACGAGTGCTACGTAGCTGTATGTTGTGTCATTGTGTAGCGATATCCGCCTAGTTTTCGGCACAATACAGTTCCTTTCATGCTGATGGTTGATATAGCAGTCAGAATGGCCTGAAAAAGCCCAAAATGGCCATAGACCCCCCGCTAGACAAGGGTTAAGCAAAAGCACTCTATCTATCAATTCCTGGCAGTGTTTGTAATATTTCATTAATCGATTTTAGGAGTAGAGTTGGTTGTTGGATAGAACATAATAATTGATATTGGTTCAGGAGTAATTTATCGAGAGGCCTTCCCTAGTGGTTAAGGCCCCATTAATTGCTCTTTCCATTCACATATGCATAGCCTACGTGAGTTGCAGTTAGGATGTGTGTACATGCTTAGATTGATATGCAGGATTTGAAGTTGCATAATAAATCGTAGGCAGTGTCCACCATTCTTTAACTGCCTTCGTGGTGTAATGCATAAGGTGTAGATAGCGTCCTGGGTTCGAATCCACGTACTGCCACATGTGTTTGTAATATTTCATTAATCGATTTTAGGAGTAGAGTTGGTTGTTGGATAGAACATAATAAATTATGCAAATATAGTATCCAGTTAAGTCCCTGTAACAAGGGTATATCATAGCCCTGTTAACCCTCTCACTCTTTTGACGCAATTTTGAGCCTATTAGGGATACTTTAAAGCCTTTGTTACCATCAGGGGTATTTATAAACCTTTAGTTTAGTTACTTCAACCTCTGCAGTTGTCTTTGAGTTAGCTGTGTTGAGCTTATTGGGGATACTTTAAAGCCTTTGTTACCATCAGGGGTATTTAGAAACCTTTAGTTTATTTACTTCAACCTCTGCAGTTGTCTTTGAGTTAGCTGTGTTGAGCCTATTAGGGATACTTTAAAGCCTTTGTTACCATCAGGGGTATTTATAAACCTTTAGTTTAGTTACTTCAACCTCTGCAGTTGTCTTTGAGTTAGCTGTGTTGAGCCTATTGGGGATACTTTAAAGCCTTTGTTACCATCAGGGGTATTTAGAAACCTTTAGTTTATTTACTTCAACCTCTGCAGTTGTCTTTGAGTTAGCTGTGTTGAGCCTATTAGGGATACTTTAAAGCCTTTGTTACCATCAGGGGTATTTATAAACCTTTAGTTTAGTTACTTCAACCTCTGCAGTTGTCTTTGAGTTAGCTGTGTTGAGCCTATTGGGGATACTTTAAAGCCTTTGTTACCATCAGGGGTATTTATAAACCTTTAGTTTATTTACTTCAACCTCTGCAGTTGTCTTTGAGTTAGCTGTGTTGAGCCTATTAGGGATACTTTAAAGCCTTTGTTACCATCAGGGGTATTTAGAAACCTTTAGTTTAGTTACTTCAACCTCTGCAGTTGTCTTTGAGTTAGCTGTGTTGAGCCTATTGGGGATACTTTAAAGCCTTTGTTACCATCAGGGGTATTTAGAAACCTTTAGTTTAGTTACTTCAACCTCTGCAGTTGTCTTTGAGTTAGCTGTGTTGAGCCTATTAGGGATACTTTAAAGCCTTTGTTACCATCAGGGGTATTTAGAAACCTTTAGTTTAGTTACTTCAACCTCTGCAGTTGTCTTTGAGTTAGCTGTGTTGAGCCTATTGGGGATACTTTAAAGCCTTTGTTACCATCAGGGGTATTTAGAAACCTTTAGTTTAGTTACTTCAACCTCTGCAGTTGTCTTTGAGTTAGCTGTGTTGAGCCTATTGGGGATACTTTAAAGCCTTTGTTACCATCAGGGGTATTTAGAAACCTTTAGTTTAGTTACTTCAACCTCTGCAGTTGTCTTTGAGTTAGCTGTGTTGAGCTTATTGGGGATACTTTAAAGCCTTTGTTACCATCAGGGGTATTTAGAAACCTTTAGTTTATTTACTTCAACCTCTGCAGTTGTCTTTGAGTTAGCTGTGTTGAGCCTATTAGGGATACTTTAAAGCCTTTGTTACCATCAGGGGTATTTATAAACCTTTAGTTTAGTTACTTCAACCTCTGCAGTTGTCTTTGAGTTAGCTGTGTTGAGCCTATTGGGGATACTTTAAAGCCTTTGTTACCATCAGGGGTATTTAGAAACCTTTAGTTTATTTACTTCAACCTCTGCAGTTGTCTTTGAGTTAGCTGTGTTGAGCCTATTAGGGATACTTTAAAGCCTTTGTTACCATCAGGGGTATTTATATACCTTTAGTTTAGTTACTTCAACCTCTGCAGTTGTCTTTGCGTTAGCTGTGTTGAGCCTATTGGGGATACTTTAAAGCCTTTGTTACCATCAGGGGTATTTAGAAACCTTTAGTTTATTTACTTCAACCTCTGCAGTTGTCTTTGAGTTAGCTGTGTTGAGCCTATTAGGGATACTTTAAAGCCTTTGTTACCATCAGGGGTATTTAGAAACCTTTAGTTTAGTTACTTCAACCTCTGCAGTTGTCTTTGAGTTAGCTGTGTTGAGCCTATTGGGGATACTTTAAAGCCTTTGTTACCATCAGGGGTATTTAGAAACCTTTAGTTTAGTTACTTCAACCTCTGCAGTTGTCTTTGAGTTAGCTGTGTTGAGCCTATTGGGGATACTTTAAAGCCTTTGTTACCATCAGGGGTATTTAGAAACCTTTAGTTTAGTTACTTCAACCTCTGCAGTTGTCTTTGAGTTAGCTGTGTTGAGCTTATTGGGGATACTTTAAAGCCTTTGTTACCATCAGGGGTATTTAGAAACCTTTAGTTTATTTACTTCAACCTCTGCAGTTGTCTTTGAGTTAGCTGTGTTGAGCCTATTAGGGATACTTTAAAGCCTTTGTTACCATCAGGGGTATTTATAAACCTTTAGTTTAGTTACTTCAACCTCTGCAGTTGTCTTTGAGTTAGCTGTGTTGAGCCTATTGGGGATACTTTAAAGCCTTTGTTACCATCAGGGGTATTTAGAAACCTTTAGTTTATTTACTTCAACCTCTGCAGTTGTCTTTGAGTTAGCTGTGTTGAGCCTATTAGGGATACTTTAAAGCCTTTGTTACCATCAGGGGTATTTATAAACCTTTAGTTTAGTTACTTCAACCTCTGCAGTTGTCTTTGCGTTAGCTGTGTTGAGCCTATTGGGGATACTTTAAAGCCTTTGTTACCATCAGGGGTATTTAGAAACCTTTAGTTTATTTACTTCAACCTCTGCAGTTGTCTTTGAGTTAGCTGTGTTGAGCCTATTAGGGATACTTTAAAGCCTTTGTTACCATCAGGGGTATTTAGAAACCTTTAGTTTAGTTACTTCAACCTCTGCAGTTGTCTTTGAGTTAGCTGTGTTGAGCCTATTGGGGATACTTTAAAGCCTTTGTTACCATCAGGGGTATTTAGAAACCTTTAGTTTAGTTACTTCAACCTCTGCAGTTGTCTTTGAGTTAGCTGTGTTGAGCCTATTAGGGATACTTTAAAGCCTTTGTTACCATCAGGGGTATTTAGAAACCTTTAGTTTAGTTACTTCAACCTCTGCAGTTGTCTTTGAGTTAGCTGTGTTGAGCCTATTGGGGATACTTTAAAGCCTTTGTTACCATCAGGGGTATTTAGAAACCTTTAGTTTAGTTACTTCAACCTCTGCAGTTGTCTTTGAGTTAGCTGTGTTGAGCCTATTGGGGATACTTTAAAGCCTTTGTTACCATCAGGGGTATTTAGAAACCTTTAGTTTAGTTACTTCAACCTCTGCAGTTGTCTTTGAGTTAGCTGTGTTGAGCCTATTGGGGATACTTTAAAGCCTTTGTTACCATCAGGGGTATTTAGAAACCTTTAGTTTAGTTACTTCAACCTCTGCAGTTGTCTTTGCGTTAGCTGTGTTGAGCCTATTGGGGATACTTTAAAGCCTTTGTTACCATCAGGGGTATTTAGAAACCTTTAGTTTAGTTACTTCAACCTCTGCAGTTGTCTTTGAGTTAGCTGTGTTGAGCCTATTGGGGATACTTTAAAGCCTTTGTTACCATCAGGGGTATTTAGAAACCTTTAGTTTAGTTACTTCAACCTCTGCAGTTGTCTTTGAGTTAGCTGTGTTGAGCCTATTGGGGATACTTTAAAGCCTTTGTTACCATCAGGGGTATTTAGAAACCTTTAGTTTAGTTACTTCAACCTCTGCAGTTGTCTTTGAGTTAGCTGTGTTGAGCCTATTGGGGATACTTTAAAGCCTTTGTTACCATCAGGGGTATTTAGAAACCTTTAGTTTAGTTACTTCAACCTCTGCAGTTGTCTTTGAGTTAGCTGTGTTGAGCCTATTGGGGATACTTTAAAGCCTTTGTTACCATCAGGGGTATTTAGAAACCTTTAGTTTAGTTACTTCAACCTCTGCAGTTGTCTTTGATTTAGCTGTGGGCAGAAAACTAATTTTGGAGAGGTAATTAAAAGAGTGAGAGAACTCTATTTATTATTGCTCATCTGGCAACCTCTGCATCATAAAAACGTGAAAGGGTTAATATAAGGAGTGTATGGAGCTAAAAATGCATCTATTCTGAGGCTTTGTATCGAGTTGGCCACCCATAGCTATGGGGTATGTTCCAGAGGATATACAAACATACAAGTCTCCCTCACTATCCAATGCCCTGATTTATGATAATATTATAGGTCTTTAGGTGTTTGTGTTTGACTTTTGGCTGGTCCCAGAACGCATCCCCATTTACACCATTAATTTTAGGGTTTTTAGGTGTTTGTGTTTGACTTTTGGCTGGTCCCAGAACGCATCCCCATTTACACCATTAATTTTAGGGTTTTTAGGTGTTTGTGTTTGACTTTTGGTTGGTCCCAGAACGCATCCCCATTTACACCATTAATTTTAGGGTTTTTAGGTGTTTGTGTTTGACTTTTGGTTGGTCCCAGAATGCATCCCCATTTACACAATTAATTTTAGGGTTTTTAGGTGTTTGTGTTTGACTTTTGGTTGGTCCCAGAACGCATCCCCATTTACACCATTAATTTTAGGGTTTTTAGGTGTTTGTGTTTGACTTTTGGTTGGTCCCAGAATGCATCCCCATTTACACCATTAATTTTAGGGTTTTTAGGTGTTTGTGTTTGACTTTTGGTTGGTCCCAGAATGCATCCCCATTTACACCATTAATTTTAGGGTTTTTAGGTGTTTGTGTTTGACTTTTGGTTGGTCCCAGAATGCATCCCCATTTACACCATAATTTTAGGGTTTTTAGGAGTTTGTGTTTGACTTTTGGTTGGTCCCAGAACGCATCCCCATTTACACCATAATTTTAGGGTTCGCTATATGATTTTTCTATTTAACATCGGGTTTTCAGGAACGTAACCCAATCGTAAATCCAGGAAGACCTGTATACTTTTGAGGCTCATTTGCATTGCAATCAGAAACTATATCAAATGTTGTTGTTGTTGTTGTTGTTGTTCTGGCCAAACAGCCCCGAGTCCCTAAAGAAGGCCATGGCCATCGTCGGGCTTTCCCACAGAGCTCTCAAAGGTAGATTATGATAGCTAGTTTAATCCTTATGAACTTAAATTTTGAAGATGCCAAACTACAATTGGCCATAAAAATGTAGGGGGTAACGGCCTTATACCTAACCACCCATTGCAGTGTATTACTAGGCTATTATTACGGTGTTCTGTGCTGGTGTGCTTCACCTCACGTAAATGTAGGGGGTAACGGCCTTATACCTAACCACCCATTGCAGTGTATTACTAGGCTATTATTACGGTGTTCTGTGCTGGTGTGCTTCACCTCACGTAAATGTAGGGGGTAACGGCCTTATACCTAACCACCCATTGCAGTGTATTACTAGGCTATTATTACGGTGTTCTGTGCTGGTGTGCTTCACCTCACGTAAATGTAGGGGGTAACGGCCTTATACCTAACCACCCATTGCAGTGTATTACTAGGCTATTATTACGGTGTTCTGTGCTGGTGTGCTTCACCTCACGTAAATGTAGGGGGTAACGGCCTTATACCTAACCACCCATTGCAGTGTATTACTAGGCTATTATTACGGTGTTCTGTGCTGGTGTGCTTCACCTCACGTAAATGTAGGGGGTAACGGCCTTATACCTAACCACCCATTGCAGTGTATTACTAGGCTATTATTACGGTGTTCTGTGCTGGTGTGCTTCACCTCACGTAAATGTAGGGGGTAACGGCCTTATACCTAACCACCCATTGCAGTGTATTACTAGGCTATTATTACGGTGTTCTGTGCTGGTGTGCTTCACCTCACGTAAATGTAGGGGGTAACGGCCTTATACCTAACCACCCATTGCAGTGTATTACTAGGCTATTATTACGGTGTTCTGTGCTGGTGTGCTTCACCTCACGTAAATGGAATAAGGCTAGAAATAAAATAATTAAAGAAATAAACAAAAAAAGAAATATGTAAATGAATAAATGAATATAGGGCGGGTGCCCAACTCTGAAAGGAATTGAAATAGGGGAGCTATCCCCCCGCCAAAGGCGGCTTTCTAGGGCCTTTCCTAGCTGATGCTGAGAGGATTGGGTTCTAGTCATGTGGTGATGGGCTGGTCTATCAGAATGAGAGCTGAGCGATCTCTGCCATACCCATAGCTTACTCTGACTGTTCCTTTTACTTATATATCTTCTAGATCTCAAGTGACGGCGTCTTTTCCGTGGATTGACCTCCCTACTGCCAACCTAGAAGTTGGCAGATTGGGAGCCAAAGCGTCACATTTTTCCCTTGCCCCTCAACTTTCCCTTCATAATTGCTGAGGAGCACAGGGCCTTGGGTGGGGCTTTGGTTTCCCGGGCGTTTCCGCGCCCTCCTCAGCTCCCTGCCTTAGAGTGGCTTCGGTCACCCAGGCTTTGTTAGTGGTAAGCAGGGAGGGTTTTGTGGGGGCGCTCGTTTATGGCTTTGGCCTTGCTCGGGACCTTGGGGCTGTTTGGCCAGGCAGCCTGGAGAACAACAACAACAACATAAATTAATATATAAATATAAATTATTATGTTCCTTCCAACAACCAACTATACTCCCAAAATCGATCAATGAAATTTACAAACACATGTGGCAGTCCGTGGATTCGAATCCAGGATGCTCACACCGAAAATCAACACCTTATGCATCGCACCACGAAGACAGTTAAAGAATGGTGGACACTGCCTACGATTTATTATGCAACTTCGAATCCTGCATATCAGTCTAAGCATATACACACATCCCAACTGCAACTCACGTAGGCTATGCATATGTGAATGGAAAGAGCAATTAATGGGGCCTTAACCACTAGGGAAGTCCTCTCGATAAATTACCCCTGAACCAATATCAATTATTATGTTCCTTCCAACAACCAACTATACTCCCAAAATCGATCAATGAAATTTACAAACACATGTGGCAGTCCAAAGAAAGAAATAAGTCTATCTATCTATCTATCTATTGCCTGACGCCGTGATCCCCGAAGGGGTGGCCACGAACGAACCGCCCCCATGCACCTCTGTCCCCAGTCAGTCGACGCCCCTCCCCCCAACCAGCACCGCCTTCATTCATGTAGTTCCTCACTCCATCCTTCCACCTCATATTCGGTCTACCTCTCCCCCTCTGTCCCTCCACCTCGCTCTCGTACACCCTCTTAGTCATTCTCTCGCTTTCCATACGTTCCATATGGCCGAACCATCTCAAGTTGTTCCTTTTCACACTTTCCAGCACATCTACCTCCACACCACACCTCCTTCTTACTTCCTCATTAGTCTGTCTATCCCTCCATGTAATTCCGCACGCACTCCTTAAGTAATTCATTTCCACTGCTCTCACTCTTGGTCTGAGTCTCTCAACTTATTTCTCTCAAGAAATAAGTAAATTAATAAATATATAATTTACATAAGTAAATAAATCAATAAATCAATCAATACAGTATACAGTAGGGTCTCACATAAAGCGAGTTTATGGTCGATAAACGAGGGCGTTTTATGCGATTTTGTTTTATGTGAACACATCATTTTGGTGGCGCAATATCGTCAATGTTCACTGTAAGCGAAAATTTTCGTACAAAGCGAACGATTTTCGTACGTTTTGTACGATATTTTGGCGCTCTATATGAAAACTCCTCGGATTTGCCCCACTTTGGCGGCGGACTCGTTTTATGTGATCACATTCGTTCTGATCGAAAATTAAATATTAATATTTTAGGTCGGTCGTTTTAATCGAGACTCGTTTTATGCGAACACGTTTTATGCGGGACCCTACTGTACTGTACAGTAGGGGCTCACATAGAACACGTTTTATGCGGGACCCTACTGTACTGTACAGTAGGGGCTCACATAGAACACGTTTTATGCGGGACCCTACTGTACTGTACAGTAGGGGCTCACATAGAACACGTTTTATGCGGGACCCTACTGTACTGTACAGTAGGGGCTCACATAGAACACGTTTTATGCGGGACCCTACTGTACTGTACAGTAGGGGCTCACATAGAACACGTTTTATGCGGGACCCTACTGTACTGTACAGTAGGGGCTCACATAGAACGAGTCGCTTATAGAACGACCGACCTAAAATATTGTTCAAAATTTTTTGTTAGGAACGAATGTGATCATATAGAACGATTTCGCCATCAAAGTAGGGCAAATCCGAGGAGTTCTCATATAGAGCGCCGAAATATCGTACGCTCCTGAGGGAAATTTTACGCTTACAGTGAACATTGACCATATTGGGCCACCAAAATGCCGCGATCACATAGAACGAAATCACATAGAACGGCCTCGTTTATCGACCAATTTCTCGTTCTATGTGAGACTCTACTGTATATCTATATAAACAAATAAATAAATATATTAATTAATTACTTATTGCATGAATATATAAATATAGTACTGTACTGCTTTCTGTGATTTTGTTTTCTACCTTACTTAAGCAGAATAAGGCTAAAAATAAATAGATATATAAATATATTCCATTATACATGTAATACTGCTACCAAAATCGCTAATTATTAATTATTTAGTCTTAACATTTTACTCAAAACATGTGACTGTCAGGTAGAAACGTATCACAGTTCCCACTCATCAGCAAAACTCCACACACACACAGTCGAAACTCTGTGCCTCGTTTAAACCCGGCAGTCACGTCTTTTAGAGCAAAATGTTCGCTATAGTCCGTTCATTATAGGTAGGCCAGATATCACGACCCCTAACCTCTGTAACTCATAAAAGGGATAGAGCAAATGGGCTGTAAATTTTCATACCTACTCCCTGGCTGACCCTTCCCGAAGGGTAGAAATACTAGCTGGATTACTCTAGTCGTTTGTGAGTTATAGAGATTAACGTTCAAGAGTTTTGGCCTACAAATTACGAACACGATATAGCGACGATAGTTCTGAGCATGCCGGATTAAAGACACACCCAGAGAGAAAGAGAGAGCTTTTAAAGAAAACCAAACTATTAAAACACTTGAAAATACTGTAAAACCATCATCATCAACCCTGCACAAAAAAACCCCACAACCTGCAAAAAAAAACTCTAAACATCCTGCCAAAACCACAACAATAATCCACGAGCCAGAATCACTACCGGGGCCATGTAAGAGGGGGGGCTTTTATAATTCATTAATATACCGGTAATATAGTTAATAAATATCAAGTAATATCGCTCTTAGCACCAATAACCCCCAATTTAATTAATGAGAGCATATGATCTATTAGAGAGGGGGAAGACTAAAGCCGCTGTCACACGAGCGCTTTTTCCGTCAATTTTCCATGAGCAAGTTTTTTCTCGTATTATTTCGGGACATTTTTGCACGGGTATCGGTAACTAGACTGAAGGTAGATTATGTTAGGCGGTTGGATTCTTAGAAAGCGTTATTTCTTAAGCTTCCAGACCATAATTGTCCATAAAAATTGCTCGAAAAAGGGCTCGTGTGACTCCGGCTTTATAAATGAAAATCTAAAGGAATGGTTGGCATAGGTAGCGCCAACGAACTTGACAATAATCTCGATCCCTGACCTCTTCGTAACTCAAAAGGGACTAGAGCAATCTGGCTGTATATATCCACACCTATTACCTGGTGGACTCTTCCCAAATGAGAGAAATTTCAGCCCAATTGCTCTTCATTAATTTTGAGTTATAAGAAGTTAAGGGGTCAAGATTATTGTCAAGCACGTCTGCCAATGGTAGACGTTAGGGTTTGGACACTTTGGTTTAATTAATGGTGGGTTAATGTCCAGTAAGGTCCCTGTAACAATGGCACCCCCAGAGTCTACCAAGTTTCCCAAATGATTGTAAATGAAACAGAAAATACTGAACAATGGCAAGAATAATTGAGGAGGTAGTTGCTTCATTTAAATCTGTTTAAGGAATATAAATCAAACTTCTTCTTTGTTATCATTAGATAAATAGACCACTAAGCTCCATAATAGAATTTTAATAAACTTTCGACTAAAAAAATTGACACTGGCAGCTCTGAACAGGGCTGCCTGGAGCACCACCATTAGGACGTGAGACCGGAACCATACTTCGCGTGAAGCACTCGCTCTTTAAATTTAGTGATGGACATGTACTGTATATATTGTAAAATTTAGTAGCGGTTAATTTAAGTTTACGCTGATCATTTTGAGTGCAGTAGTTATTCATCTAAGTTTACGCTGATACTTCCCCCCCTCTGGAATGGCCCCGACTCATGCAAAATAGGGGGATCTGGCCCTTTAAAGACTACCATAAAAGCTAACCAAACAGATAACCTCATCATCCTTAACGACATCCATCAACATACCCATATTCCTCACCAAGCCCTCTATAACCCATCATCTCCAGACATCACCTTTTGCTCCCCAGAACTCGCCCCCACAACATCCTGGAGGGTGGTCAGAACCTTAGGCTCTGACCACCTCCCGATCATTATCACCACCAAAACCAGACTCACCCCAGCTAGCCACAAACACACATACACCAATTATAAAAGAGCTAACTGGGAAGCATTTACAAATGAGACCGAACAACACTTCACAACTCTAAACAGTACACCCATCACTAACATCAACAATGCTGTACACATACTCAATAAAACTATCCAAAACGCTGACAAGAAACACATTCCAAGAGGTAACAGAAAAAGACACAACCCCAACTTCACACCAGAAATTCAAAACCTCATCAGACAACGCGACACACTGAAACACTCCCCAGCACCCCACACACAAGACATCACACAACAAATTCAAGCACTCAACACCCAAACTAACAACAAAATACAAGAACAACAAAAACTAAATTGGAATAACTTCCTACAAACACTTGATCACAAAACAAACCCCAAAAAACTCTACAAAACACTAAACAGCATCACACTTTCCAACAGCAACACAACACAATCACATGCTGCAATCACAACAACAGACTCTACTCCTTCATGTAAACAACAAGCAAACACTCTCATCAATCACTTCTCACATGTCAGCCACCTAAAACCTCACAAAGACGACCGACGTGTCATCCGACGTAAGAGACAATTCCCCACAGACCCTGACTATACACCATTCACCAATCACCAGACAAAGCATATCATCAACAATCTCAAGCACTCACCCGCCTGTGGCCTAGACAACATAAGCAACATACACCTCAGACACCTGGGACCACAAGGCATACAAACACTCACTAACATATCAAACTACAGCTATTCACACAACACAATACCAGACATTTGGAAGCATGGTATCATCATCACATTCCCCAAACCCAACAAAGACCCCACGCTACCCTCCTCGCACCGCCCCATTACACTCCTTTGCTCCCCCTCCAAAGTCATGGAACGCCTAGTATTACAACTAATTACACCCGACCTACCCCTAGCTCCAACACAACATGGCTTTAGGCCACTGCACTCCACAAACACTCTTCTCACAGACCTTACACAAAGAGCTTTTGACGGCATCAACTCAGCTAGACCACCACACAGATCACTATTAGCCACACTCGACATTAGTAAAGCCTTCGATGCCATCCCACGCCACAACCTAACAAACAAAATCTACAACACAAACATGCACAACAACACAACAAGGTGGCTGGCCAACTTCCTAGCAGGCAGATGTGCACACGTATCTTTTGCCGGTCAGTCATCTAAAATCAGAAACTTTCCAAACGGAGTCCCACAAGGATCCGTCCTATCGCCCGCACTCTTCAATCTGTACATGCACGATATAACTACACCCAATACTCCCCAAATAAACTTAGCCTCCTATGCAGATGACATAACACTCACATGCACACACCATGACCCAAGAAGAGCAACAGATCTCCTTCAACCCTATCTCAACACACTACATGGCTGGTGCACTACAAACAGACTTAATCTAGCCCCAGCCAAATCCACCGCAACCCTGCTCACAAGCTGGACAGGTGAACACGAATACATCCCTCAACTCACCATAAACAACACACCCCTAACACATACACACACACCCAAAATCCTAGGAGTAACATATGATACTCATATGACATTCAAACAGCACACCACAAGCATTAAAAAGAAACTGACACCCAGACTTAACGCCCTCAGGTCACTTGCTCACACAAAATTTGGACACAACAAAGAAACTACCACCACAGTATATAAACAATACATAAGATCAGTAATGGAATACGCAAGCCCAGCCTGGGCTTCTAACCTAGCTGAAACACATCATAAGACCTTACAGACTATTCAAAACAAAGCCCTGAAGATCATTACAGGCTGCACAGCTACTACACCCACAGATCATCTACATCAAGAAACAAAAATCCTCAAAGTCAAAGACCATCTGGACATGAGAGGCACTCAATTCCTGGCAGCAGCCTCCACGAACCAAGACCACCCACTAAACTACATGGCAACACATCCACAGACACCAAGAAATATCAAAACAACACCCAGCACACGGTATCACACACAATTATTGTCCTCTCTCCCTCCCTGCCCACCCCGAACCAACTTCCAGAAGCACATCCATACTCATATCTCTCGCCAATCCATCCACTCACTCACAGACAACACGCAGCTGCATGCACGACCTCCCGAAATCCATCCTTCCGAATCCTCCCTCCCTCGCGAGGACAGAGTCCACCTGGCCAGGCTGAGATGCGGACACCATCCAGCTCTCCTGAGCTATCAGAAGAGACTGGACGACTCCGTTGTCGACGCCTGCCCGGGATGTAACACAGCACCCCATACCATTAAACACATCATAGAAGACTGCATTTCACACAACCACTTACGCCAACAACACAACCTACACTCAATGAGAGCTCTGTGGGAAAGCCCGATCGTGGCCATGGCCTTCCTCAGGGACTCGGGGCTGTTCGGCCAGGCAGCTGAGGGAACAACAACAACAACCATAAAAGCTGCTGCCGGGCGGAATGACATGCGGGGGAGGTTGTGGACTATACCTGTGGCATCCGGGGGTAGGGGGGCGGGGGGACCGACTGCCGGATCAACGTCGGCCGCGGTCCCATCATCCTCGGAAACCCTGGAGAGAGAGGAGAGAAAAACATAGGATTATATTCTGGGTACTGGTACTCTAAAACCGGTATCACACGAGAGCTTTTATAGTCAACATTTAATGATAAAAAAAAAATTGGCAACATTTCTGGAATATTTTGCACTGGTATCGGAAACTAGACTGATGATTGGTGAATTTAGGTAACATAAATATTTTAAATGTTAACCTCATAGGCTGACAGACCAGTGTTAAGGATAAATGTTGAGGAAAACAGCGCTCTTGTCATACCGGCTTAAGGAAAGCATAATAGAGATATGGTGGTGGTGGTTGTGTGAGAGAGAGAGAGAGAGAGAGAGAGAGAGAGAGAGAGAGAGAGAGAGGATATGTCTATTGGGTTACCGGTACATTCCTGAAAACCCGATCAAACTTAAAAAAAACTCTAGGACTCTATCTATTTACTCAGACCCAATCACCACTTTTCCTATGTGATTTTTTTGGGGGGAGGGGGGGGGCTGACTCAAGACAGAGCAAGAACAGGGAAAACACCACACAAAAAAAGACTATATACTGTACAGGCTCATTAAAAAATATATTGGAAACATTATTGAAACAGACTTCAAACAAGCAATATAATATAATTTAATATAACTCCCAACACCAAACACCTCCCAATTAAATTAATGAAAACATGTGATCCTCCCGGGATTCGAACCTGGGTTACCACATACAGATCTTAAACACTCTAACCATTACACCACCAAGACCGTTAAAGGTTAAGTACAGTCGACGCTCGATTTAACGGACTAATAGGGGGGAGACCGAGTCCGTTGCTGGAAAAAGTCTGTAGCTGGAAAATTGCCTTCGTATTTCATTTCGCCTCTTTTTTTTTTTTTTTTTTTTTTTTTTTTTTTTTTTTTTTTTTTTTTAATTGAGGGACACGTTGTGCTGTACTGTCCCTGAAAACATAATAAAGGTCTTATTTGTCATTGATATGATAAATTTCACATGGAGAAAAAAAAAAAAAAAAAAAGGAAGGATATCCCCTCCTCTGTAGGCCTACTCCCTCCCCTCCCCGTCCCGCCTCAACCCCGACCCCGTTACTGTGATAATGTTGATAAGCCTTGTGCAACACCCTATTGATAATGCAAAACTATTGAACACACTTAAAAGTGTATGTTATTTGGTCTCTATAATCTGTGAATCATTTCCGATATGATAGAATTAAAGAATTTTTTTCCACCAACTCATAATCAGCAAAAACGACACAAATGTCAATTAAAAACATGTTATAATATTTCCCCATCATTTTGTGTATACCGTGGGAACAAAAAAAAACAAAAATCTATCAAACGTAAATCTCCCGTCTGGGAAGCTCGGCGCATAGACGGAGGGGAGGGTTGAAATATTTCTTTGACTATCTTATTTATTATTTATCTATGTGCTGGAAGGATATTATATTTTTCAATTCCATCACATTAGAAATGATTCAAAGATTACAAAAAGTCCAAATAAGACATAGTTATGTTAATGTATAAGGGATTTAGGTAGTGCATTAGAGAGATAGATAGATAGAAAGAGAGTGTATATCGAGGGAAAAAAACAAAACAAAAAATCTATCAAACGTAAATCTACCATCTCTGCTCGCACGGAGGGGAGAGTTGAAATATTTTGTTGACTATCTTATTTATTATTTATCTATGTGCTGGAAGGATATTATATTTTTCAATTCCATCACATTAGAAATGATTCAAAGATTACAAAAAGTCCAAATAAGACATAGTTATGTTAATGTATAAGGGATTTAGGTAGTGCATTAGAGAGATAGATAGATAGAAAGAGAGTGTATATCGAGGGAAAAAAACAAAACAAAAAATCTATCAAACGTAAATCTACCATCTCTGCTCGCACGGAGGGGAGAGTTGAAATATTTTGTTGACTATCTTATTTATTATTTATCTATGTGCTGGAAGGATATTATATTTTTCAATTCCATCACATTAGAAATGATTCAAAGATTACAAAAAGTCCAAATAAGACATAGTTATGTTAATGTATAAGGGATTTAGGTAGTGCATTAGAGAGATAAATAGATAGAGCAACGGACTTTGCTCCAATTTTTTTTCGAGCAACGGACTTTGTCCGTTGCTGGGTCCATTGTCCGGCTATGGACAGAGTCCGTTAAATCCGAAATCCGTTGTATCGGGGTCCGTTAAATCGAGCGTCGACTGTACATGACTACGATTTTATATCCATTCATCAAATACTGGATATCAATCTAATCGCGTACTCACACCCAACTGCACACTGAATAGCCGAATGCTTAACCCGGGAACTGCGGGAAGACTCTTTAGAGTTCGGCCGGCGGACTGCGGGAAGACTCTCTGGAGTAAGTAAAACTAAAAATCAACTTTTTACATCGAAATTTTTTTTTTTTTTTATTTTTTATTTTTTTTATTTTTTTTTTTTTTTTGGCCCCTGGGCCATGCAAAATCTCAGTCCTCTACCTCCCCTCCTTCCCCACTTTCCTCCTATTCCTCAGTTATCACCTATTTTCCCTATTATTCCCTTATTCTGAGGTATATTTTCGTGCTAACATTAGCGAGTTGCAAGCAGGGTGTTGTCATCACTGATGGCCATCGAGTGCAAGAGAGAGAGAGAGAGTATCGATCGACTGTGTCTCAGTGGCCTTGGGGGAAATTGGCGGGAAAGGAGTTTGCCTCACCCATAGATTATACAACTCGCGGGCTATATCTCCGATTTTGACCATCCAAACGCTGTTTTCACTCGTTTTATTGTTGTTTCAGGTTAATACCTTTATAATCTACCCATAATAGGCGCATATGGATAATTATTAATGCTATTAATGGTACAATGAATATTTTAGTGACGAAAAACCTCAAATACGTCAGCACAGGGGGAGGTTTTCATTTACCCCCGTGCGCACTTCAGAGGTTAATACAAAATATTTCAATACAAATATTGAAACGAACTTCGAACAACCAATATAAAAGCATACTTTAACCTGTTCAGTACCAGTGTCATCCTTTTAATTATATTCTGGCAATGATTATACAGTACAACGTTATTAAGCTTAGGAAGGACCTCTAGCAATAAGGCTTCAAAATATCTCAACCAACCCTTTTAACTACCACAGATCCCTCTTAGCTGTACACAATCCTCTAAACATAGCTAGAATAAAATATAACACACGTTGCTGGTACTCAAAGGGTTAAATAACAACTCATCAATGTAAAAGAAATAAAAATAGTTTACATACTAGGAGCCTGTGTCATTTGTGGGGCCATCTGCGGTTGCGTCGGCTGCTGATGCGGCGATGTCGTGGGCATGGGCAGTCTTATGGGCCCCATCACGGCTCCTGGGGGGAGCCCGGGGCTTGGGTTCATCGGGGGTAGAGGGGGACCCGACACCATCCCACCGTCCATGTTAGCTGAGGTCGGGATGGGTTGGCTTAGCGTCGGAGGCATGGCGGTGTGTTGCGACAGGGGTAGGCTGCTGCGATCCGGGATAGGCAAACTCCCATCTTGCATCGGTATGGGTCGAGGTATGCCCCCTTCTTGCATCGGTACGGGACGATCCGGATGAGGTACCGGTACGCTTCCGTCCTGCATTGATATGAGTCGAGGTACTCTCCCTTCCTGCATCGGTATGGGTCGAGGTATGCCCCCTTCCTGCATCGGTATGGGTCGAGGTATGCCCCCTTCCTGCATCGGTATGGGTCGAGGTATGCCCCCTTCCTGCATCGGTATGGGTCGAGGTATGCCCCCTTCCTGCATTGGTATGGGTCGATCCGGATGAGGTACGCCCCCTTCCGGCATCGGTACGCTTCGATCCTGTAACGGCAAGGCCCCCTCTGGCAAACTACCCTCTCGAACAGGCATACTACGGTCTTGAACGGGTATACTAGCGTCCGCTGGGCTACGGTCTTGCATGGATATATTACGATCCTGGGGTATACTTCCTTCCTGTAAACTTCGCTCTTGGGGTAGGCTGGCGTCTTTACCCCCCGTGGGAGTCCGCGGTTGCTCCGAGGGCCTTGGTAGGGATGGATTGCCTTCGCGGGGTGGTTCCTGCGCACTTGGGGGCTGTGTGGTGGTCGTTTGCGGTCCGGTTAGAGGGCTGGAGGTCGGAGGTGCGACGGCGAGGGTACCCAAACGTTGTCGAGATGCATTGATGATTAATTCACGGATCCTCTCCTTTTTTCTTCTGTGGGTTAAAAGTGGACTCAATTAAATATATTTATTAAATTATTTAGTTTTCATTAATCTATATTATATTTATTTCACCACAACACCAAACACCTCCAATGAAATTAATGAAAGCATATAATTATGTGATGTACCGGGATTCGAACCTGGGTTATCACACACAGATTTTTAAACACTAACCATTACACCACCAGGACATATATTAAGTTCAAAAATACAATAATGTTAAAAACTTTAAAAACATTAAGTTAAGAATTCAATTAGGGTAGAGGCACCAAAGGAGGCGCAAAAAGTGTGAAAGTTTTCAAGAAAAAAAATCAGTGTGTCAAGCTCATTCATTCTTTTAACTTGAAACTCACTTGATATATTACCAAATGGTTATTCTTTTAACCCTCCAGCCCCGGGGGCTATAGCTTATGACTGTACTCCTGTACCGGGGGTTTTGAGGATTTTTTACCTATGTTAACTACTCTGTAAAAGAATGAATATTGCATGTAATGTTGTGAATAAAAAAAAATAATGTTCCACAAACCTTCCTCTGTCGAATGGCGTTTAGTAGAGGTCTCTAGCCCCTCTGGTTGCATAATGGTGAGCGCGGGAAGACGAGTGCTTTTTTATGCGGGAATTTCCTCACGCGTCCGAAAGCGTCGGCCCGCCCGGGCTACGACGCACCTAGCCGCTCGCCGCGCCAAAGTATTTATCTCCCTTAGACGATTTTAGTGTTTGATATTGAGAATGTGATGTTTGTTTTGATATTTTCTAGTTATTTTGAGGCCAATTATATAAAATATGTTTATTAGGGTATCAATTTCACTGATATTGGTAATTTTCACTCGATACCGTACATTTTATTAGTAATTGAGGTAGGTTATTGTTGTATTAGGCACTTATTATTCGTTATCACAGGTGTTTATTATACTTTGGCCATCAAATCTTAGGTCTTGTGTCACTTTCACTTTGACAAATATGCTTTAGAGAGTGTCACTGTCACTGATAATGCTCATTTTCACTCGATACCGTACATTTTATTAGTAATTGAGGTAGGTTATTGTTGTATTAGGCACTGATTATTCGTTATCACAGGTGTTTATTATACTTTGGCCATCAAATCTTAGGTCTTGTGTCACTTTCACTTTGACAAATATGCTTTAGAGAGTGTCACTGTCACTGATAATGCTCATTTTCACTCGATACCGTACATTTTATTAGTAATTGAGGTAGGTTATTGTTGTATTAGGCACTGATTATTCATTATCACAGGTGTTTATTATACTTTGGCCATCAAATCTTAGGTCTTGTGTCACTTTCACTTTGACAAATATGCTTTAGAGAGTGTCACTGTCACTGATAATGCTCATTTTCACTCGATACCGTACATTTTATTAGTAATTGAGGTAGGTTATTGTTGTATTAGGCACTGATTATTCATTATCACAGGTGTTTATTATACTTTGGCCATCAAATCTTAGGTCTTGTGTCACTTTCACTTAGTTATATGATTTGTAAATGTTTTATATACAATTTATTGTGTCTTTTTTCACTGATTTATATATTTCTATAGGTTCTAATCATAGGAATGTCACTTGGTATATACATATGTGTCACTTTCACATATTATTATGGTGGAATTGTATTTGTATCAATTTTCTCATAATACTTGACTTTTTTATTATAATACATTGTTTTTCTTTCACTTTTTGCCTATATATAATTATAGTGTACATATTGTCATTTTATTGGGCAATTTCAGTATGATTATTAGAACTCCTGCTTGGTGTGGTAAGCAGCGAAGCACCCTACAGCACAGAGTGCCACCTTGCACTCCACACACTCCGTGGTTGACTTTTTACCTGGGTGCGGCCTCACCCTGCTGTGGTAGCAGACATGGCACCGCTTCTGATTTGTTCTTCCTGCTGCATTCTGAGGAAAGTAACCAAGCTGGTGCCTAAGCAGGTATGGAGCAGACTGCAAGCGGTCGATAACGGCGGGCCCAGGATGTGCCACTGCCCTCTGTGGCGTAGCATACTTCTCCAGGAGCCCCGTCAACACCTGCTTTTGGAACCTCCGCAGGCTGTTGAACTTCAGGGGTGGGTTCTCATTCCGAAGCCTGTATATATTATAGGCATTCAGAATTGACATGTCCACCATATGCAGAAAGAACTTTTTGTACCATCTGCACGAGGTACGCAGGCAGTCAATGAAGCCTATCTGCATGTCGGACTTGTCCACCAGCCTCATGTTGACATTGTAGTCCAGGACAGTATCGGGCTTGGTCACCCTGGCCTGGGTGCGGCGATCCACCTTGCCAGTCTCCACCATTTCCCCCTTGTGGATGGTGGTCAGGAGGTTGACCTTCCGCTGGTCGTGCCAGTGGATAGCCAGAATGGGCCCCGACTTCTTCCTGAAGACATCACCTTTTTTGGTCTTTGCAGGGAAAGTTGGCATGCCCTTCCTTTTCCCTCGTACTGTGCCTACAGTCCCTGTCTTGCGCTCATGCAGGTACTGTGAGAGAGTGGGGGACGTGTAATAGTTGTCCGTGTAGAGGACGTGATTTTTATGGAAGTAGCGGTCCATCATGGCTTGCACCACTGCTCCGCCAAATCCAATGAGGGGGTCCACAAGCACGTCCCCTTCCTTCCCGCTGTACACCAGGAAGTCCAGGACATAGCCAGTTGTGCAGTCGCACAGCACAAAAAATTTTATGCCAAAGCGATGTCTTTTGGAGGGGATGTATTGCCGGAAGCTGAGTTTTCCCCGGAACAGCACAAGAGACTCGTCAATGACGACCTTGCGGAAGGGCTTGAAGTAGGAGGTGAAGCGGTCTCGCATCATCTCATACAACGTCCTAATCTTCCACAGCTTGTCTGGGCGGTGGACGTCGGTGTTGGTGACTAGATGGAGCGCTGCGAGGATATCAAGGTACCGGTCGCGAGCCATATATTTCCCGAAGGCAGGGGTTGAAATTAGATCATTGGTGATCCAATAGTCAGGCAACCTATGCTTCCTGACATGAGGCATTAGCATGGTGAGTGCCAGGAACACCATGAATTCTTGATGAGTCACTGGGGTCCACTTCCTCATATGGCCCTTGGTCACCTTGCCCAAAAAGTGTACCTGGAATTGGTGCTGCTTGTTTGTCTCTTTGACAACATAGCCTACCACCTCCTCATCAAAGAATGCCTCAAATAGTTGGTGTGGTGGAGCATTGGGGCCTGCAGGAAAATTGGGGGTAATGCCTGAACCCTCCAGTGCCTCATCAAAAGGTGGCACATCAGGGTTGTATCCATCCCCATCAACTACGTCCTGCCATTGAAAAACGTAGAATGGGTCTTGTCTACGCTGACGAGGAGCTCCAACTGGTAGCCCAGTACGCCCACGGCCAACTCGGGAGGCGCGCGCCCTAGGGCGGCGGCGAGGGCGTCGGTCAGGGCGGCGGCCAGGGCGGCGGGCAGAAAGACGGGCAGCACGAAGCCGGGCCAAGCGGGTGGGTCGAGGGTCGTCGATGTCCATATAGTCATCGTCATCGTCAGAGTGGTCATCTTGCCCTGACGGTGGACCTATGTAATCATGGCCAGAGTCTTCAGAGCGGTGCCCTTCATCATCAGTGGCCCCCACATAATCTGGCGGGGAACCAGTGATGCGTGGGCG
>JBAKBP010019779.1:0-43973 GCA_037953745.1 Lithodes maja
CTTTTCCCAGTAACTATAAAGATTCCAATAACACTTGTTGAACGAAAACCACTGTAATCTATGACAACACTTAATACCCCCGATTGTACATTACTAAACCTTTGTAGAGGGCTTTATGGGCCATAAGTGGCGCTATGTACTAACATTATTTATGCAGTTATTGTTTAGAAGATACATAATTAATATATGGCTTTGGGTTACTTGTACAGCTACTGACTAATGTTCGTGAGTTCTTGCAATATTGTTTATGCAAATATATCCATTGAGATTATAACGTTCAGATCAAATCAGATATATATACAAAAATACATAACATGCACTTATTAATGTACACCTGATTTGATCTGAAAATTAACATATATACTGTATATATCTATTTACATAAACAAAATCGCAAGAGGTCACGAACCTTTGTCAGAAGCTGTACATTACATCACATGGGTCAGATTAGCATTTACGTGAGGGAGGGATTTAGGGGGACTTAGCCATCAACAATAGGCAATTATATATACTGTAGACATTTATCTGAAATTTGAATGTTTCTGGCAACGCCAGGTTCCTTGCTAGTACACAATGTTTATAAAATACTTATACCGTACCTCAAGTTAGGAAACGTCCTAGATTAGGTACAAGGTTATTACTATTAGAAATAAGATTCTTTATTGTCAAACTATCGATTTTTTGCAGATTTCCGTATTGTTATGACTGTGGATCTGTGAGTGATAAGTGAACCAGCCTACACCCACCAGTCTGGATCCTCTGTATAATCGACTTCTACTGATGAACTATTGGTCGTGCCTGTACAAACTGATATATAGTCCATTTATTATAGGTAGGCCAGAAATCGTAACTCCGAACCTCCTATACTCACAAAAGGCTAGAGCAAATGGGCTGTACATTTCCACACCTATTCTCTGGCTGACTGACCCCAAATGGTAGAAAAACGACCTCGATTACTCAGGTCGTTTATGAGTTATAGAGGTTAGAGGACAAGATACCTGGCCTACCTACAATGAACTGACTACAGTGATAATGATATAGATGGTTGATTACAGGACAACACGGAGTAATTACAAAGGACAACTGTAATGGAAACACGATGATCATACGTAGTCGTGATGGCAACGTTAGGAAGGGTAAGGAAATAGTAGTGATACATGAATACTTACACAATTCGTAGTGGAAAGTTACACAAATAATACAATGTTGATGAAATGGCAATGATAATACTTCATAGTAGAACGTTAAGGCGATGTCACACGAGCGGTTGTACGGCAAATTTGTAGGAGCAACTTTTCTCTAGCAATATTTCGTGGATTTTTTACATTGGTATCGAGACAAGACTGAAATGAAAATATGTTTGGTGGCTTAAGACAATAATACAAATTTAATCAAATATGCCGGAAAATGTGCTCGTTTGACTCCGGCTAAACGAACAATAATAATAGAGAATGACAAGAAATTAATGATAACAATTAGTGATGAAAAACTTACAAAGGATAAGAATAGTAATGATGATGGGGAAGAGTTATATCAATGTTGTCATGAAATAATAAAACGATATAAATGAAATAATACAAATGATAAAATACAGAATTTTCGATACATACAATTGAACCACGAAGTTGTAAATTACACCGCATTCACTTATACTCAAAATTGGTGTCAAATATTTAGTTAACCATACATAGGAATACAAGATAAATAGGTATAAATGGTATGTTGATAAATAACACTCTTTTATCTGGGCCCCTTACTCCCTCATGTTTAGTCCCATTAGTTTATTATAAAAATATAATACGTTCGCCCCATTAGTTTGGCGATTTTAAGACTTTCGCCCCATTTATTTGTCAGTTTCAAGACCTTTTGTGTCATTAAATATCGACTTGTTCCTGGGAAGCGATAGCGAGTCTGAAATTTAGGAGGAACCGGTCTTTAGCTGGGACATTTAGGAGGAACCGGTCTTTAGCTGGGACATTTAGGAGGAACCGGTCTTTAGCTGGGACATTTAGGAGGAACCGGTCTTTAGCTGGGACATTTAGGAGGAACCGGTCTTTAGCTGGGACATTTTTCAACTGAAAAATTTGCAAATATATCTTGGAAGGGGGGCGTGTTTTCTTAAGAAGCTTGATGGAGGCCTAGGGAACTAAAGACAAACTAAATAAAGGTACAAACGTTACAAACCTCTTGTTTATCTGGCCCAGTGATGTAGAATAAATTACAAAATATACCGGTAACAGTGGTAAGCAGTTCTGGTATGCCAAAAACAGTTAAGGGGGTTACCGGCTTTCTCTCCTTTTCTCTTTTTCCCTGGCTTGTATCCATTCGGTCCCATTCAGCCAACTGTTTTAAGACGTTTATCCCCATCCAGGTGTCGATTTCTTCCTGGTGAGCGATAGCGAGCCAGCATTGTACGGAGAAATCCGGCTTCGCCGGAGACATTTTTCTATCGAAAAATGTACAAATTTAGCTTGCTGTCAAAACAAAAATGGCGAGGACAGAGTCCACCTGGCCAGGCTGAGATGCGGACACCATCCAGCTCTCCTGAGCTATCAGAAGAGACTGGATGACTCCGTTGTCGACGCCTGCCCGGGATGTAACACAGCACCCCATACCATTAAACACATCATAGAAGACTGCATTTCACACAACCACTTACGCCAACAACACAACCTACACTCAATGAGAGCTCTGTGGGAAAGCCCGATCGTGGCCGTGGCCTTCCTCAGGGACTCGGGGCTGTTCGGCCAGGCAGCTTAGGGAACAACAACAACAACAACAACAAAAATATATATATGCTGGCTCGCTACCGCTCGCCAGGAAAATATTGACACCTGGATGGGGGTAAACGTCTTAAAACAGTAGGCTGAATGGGGCCGAATGGATACAAGCCAAAGAGAGCGGGAGAGAAAGAGAAAAGAAAAGCGAGGTGGGCTCCCTTAACTACAGACCAGAATACATACAATATTTTGTTTTTAACATTAAGATTATAATAACAAAAGTGAATGATGAATAGATAGATTACAGAATAAATACAAAATGATGTTAAGGGTCAGTACAAATGAAATGATTAGCACAAGGGACGTATTAGTGGATAAATATTCAATCTTATCAGGAGAAAAGAAAACAATAATTGATGTTGAAAATTCAGACAACTTAGAAATATGTGTTAAAACCCATGCCAATCTAGTGGTTAGAAAGAGAGAAACAATCGAGAATATCCGCAAGATACAAAGCTTGAGGGGAGGTTTCTAGTGTGTTGCTTAGACCTCCATCAAGCTTAAAATTACATCCCCTAGACCCCCTTTCAAGATAAATATGTACATTTTTCGGTAGAAAAATGTCCCGGCCGAAGGTCGATTCCTTTTAAGTTACAGGCTCGCTATCGCTCGCCAGGAAAAAATAGACACCTAAATGGCACGAAAGGTCTTAAAATTTACAGAAATGGGGCGAAAGCTATTAAAATCGCCAAACTAATGGGGCAAACGTCTTAAAATTTCAAAAGCTATGGGGCTAAACATGAGGGAGAAGGAAGTTTGAAAAAAAATCCCTCAATTGGAAACCTCCCCTTAACAAACTTGGATAATGGTTTGAAATGATGGTGCTGAAACGTAAGGGAAAGAATTCAGGTAAAAAAGTAAAAACGAAGTACTGCAACTAAGAAAGTGTGAATTTATGAGATACAAAAACAAATAATGAGAATGAATGGCGGGTGCCCAACTCCGAAAGGAGTTGAAGTAGGGGAGCTATCCCCCCGCCAAAGGCAGCTTTCTAGGGCCTTTCCTAGCTGATGCCGAGAGGATTGGGTTCTAGTCATGTGGTGATGGGCTGGTCTATCAGAGTGAGAGCGGAGCGATCTCTGCCATACCCATAGCTTACTCTGACTGTTCCTTTTACTTATATATCTTCTAGATCTCAAGTGACGGCGTCATTTCCGTGGATCGACCTCCCTACTGCCAACCTAAAAGTTGGCCGATTGGGAGCCAAAGCGTCACATTTTTCCCTTGCCCCTCAGCTTTCCCTTCATAATTGCTGAGGGGCACAGGGCCTTGGGTGGGGCTTTCGTTTCCCGGGCGTTTCCGCGCCCTCCTCAGCTCCCTGCCTTAGAGTGGCTTCGGTCACCTGGGTTTTGTTAGTGGTAAGCAGGGAGGGTTTTGTGGGAGCGCTCTATGGCCTTGGCCTTGCTCGGGATCTTGGGGCTGTTCGGCCAGGCAGCCTGGGGAACAACAACAACATGAGAATGAATATATGTATTAGAGACGTGCGTACATGGAGGGATAGACAGACGAATGAGGAAGTACGAGAGAGGGGTGGTGTGGATGTAGATGTGCTGGCAAGTGTGAAAAGGAACCCCTTGAGATGGTTCGGCCATGGAACGTCTGGGAAGTGAGAGAATGATTAACAGAGTGTACGAGAGTGAGGTGGAAGGACAGAGAGGTAGAGGTAGACCAAGTGAGAGGTGGAAGGATGGAGTTAAGAAGTATATGCGTGAAAGCGGTGCTGGATGGGAGGAGGGACGTCGACTGACTGGGGACAGAGGTGCATGGGGGCGTTTCATTCGTGGCCACCCCTTCAGGGATGACGGCGTCCGGCAATAGATAGATAGATAAAAAGTATGTAATGTGCAACAGATTACAGCATACGAGCTAACACTACAACCAATGCTAATAATAACAATATAAGCCTCCAAAATTTAGTGAAACAGAGCTTACAAAAACAAGATTAAAGAATAAATGAATTAAACAAAAATAACAATTATACGTTAAAGACAATAGACATGAAACCAATAATTAGAAAACCAGGTTGGATTTGCGAGCGATACAAAGCTTACAAAACCAGGATAATAGGACAACAGGGGAGGCAGAACAGATTGCAGAGGAATTAGTGGTGAATTACTGGTACATAATGGCTTACAGTTACAGGCGCTGCATGCTGGCAGTGCAGGATAAGTGGAAGGCTGGGGAGAGATAGATAGATAGATAGTGTTGCATTGGTGGACTGGAAATAGATAGATAGATTGACTGATAGATTGATTGATAGATAGATAGTGTTGCATTGGTGGACTGGGGAGAGATAGATAATGTTGCATTGGTGGACTGGGGAGAGATAGATAATGTTGCATTGGTGGACTGGGGAGAGATAGATAATGTTGCATTGGTGGACTGGGGAGAGATGGAGAGATATATAGATAGATAGATAAATAGATAGTGTTGCATTGGTGGACTGGGGAGAGATAGATATATAAATAAATTGACTGATAGATTGATTGATAGCTAGATAGATAGATAGTGTTGCATTGGTGGACTGGGGATAGATAGATAGATAGACAGATACATAGCTAGATAGACATATAGATATATAGGTAATGTTAAGTATTACATAGATACTGCAGATGAGCAACAAATTAAATTAAGTTGAACCAGGGTTTTGTGAGGTAAGTTATGAGAGATTAAAACACCATTATAATCATTAAGTTTAGTGATATTGAAACATGGTTATTTGAAGATGAGACAAATGAAAATGAGGCAGAAATAAATGAAGTAACAAATTAAATGGATCTGACAGGTTTATTTCAAGCGACTAGTAAAACTAAATGACAAGGAAATTATCTTTGAAGTGATCAAATTGGGAAAGGTTTTGCATATGAGGTGAAGCTAAATATTGAGTGTTAAGGGAGGTGACCTGTTTTTGCTCTGTCCTTTTCTGTCTTTCTCTGGCTTGTATCCATTTGGCCCCATTCAGCCTACTGTTTTAAGACGTTTATCCCCATCCAGGTGTCAATTTCTTACTGGTGAGCAGTAGCGAGCCAGCATATTTTGTATTTTTGTTAGACACCAGGCTAAATTTGTAAATTTTTCGATAGAAAAATTTCTCCGGCGAAGCCGGATTTCTTCATATAATGCTGGCTCGCTATCGCTCACCAGGGAGAAATCGACACCTAGATGGGGATAAACGTCTTAAAATAGTTGGCTGAATGGGGCCGAATGGATACAAGCCAGAGAAAGAGCGAAAAGGACAAAAATAACAAAAAGCAGGTCACCCCCCTTAAGGATGAGTGAAAGAAGAAGAGTGACTTGCAATGCTGGGTATACTGTTTAGCTTTAATCTATCTCTACTCGTTTTTCTTTAAGGCTCTACGTTAGCTATAAGATCATATTACTGCAATTTATTGATGCATCCCTTGTGCAAGGAGATAGGGACGGCTATTGTATTTTCCAGCTGATGCAGCTATAGCTTGGCTGTATCAAGGCTTAATGAGGGCAATTATTCACTTGGGGACATTCAGGGCTATATTACTTGTACATCATTAACATTCTCCCTTGTGAGTACCTCTTTTGATAACCCATATTCTCAACAGATATGGTAATAAAGTTAACAATGTGATCCACTGTATGTACTGAATGTGTTCTGTATTAACTCCTTGAATGCTGTGGAACCTCAGTAAAAATATCTAGAAAATCTTCGTCACACTAGAGAAACCAGAATTTATCCTATGCATGCTACAGTAACCAGACACACTGTAGGTCATTGTTAATTATCAATGAGTACATTTTAAGCATGGAATGAATGTCTATCAGTAGAGCAAGTGTAAAAATGAGCGAGTGATGAGACGAGGTTGTGAATAATGTGGTTACTTACTGAGAGAGGCAGTGTGGGGTGATAACTTAAGGTTATTGAGCAGTAGTAGGTGAGGGTGATGAGGGGGTTAGGATGAAAGGTGCAAAGTGGTGGGGGTGAGAGTATGTTAGGGTGAAGGGTGCAAGTGGGTGAGTGTGTGTGAGACAGTGCTTTTAAGAAGGGGAAAAGATGAGGAGTAGAGATTAGGGGACAAAGGACCTCATTCTCTCTTTCCCTGTGTTATATTCAATAGCGGAAAGGGAGAGTGAGCTCCTTCCAATGTTTCAGACTAAGGTGACCTGGATAGAGAGTGGGCATAAAGATAATGAGGGTTTATTTTGGTGAGTGTTATCAGTAGGACAATACGAGGCGCAGGAAGGAGTTGCGAGATGAGTGTCAGGCCTCCATAACCTGAACAGTAGCGTAGGCACTGAAAGTAACTCTGCGCGGCTGTGGAGACCCTTCTACTCTGCGCCCCTTTTTGATGACAGGGCGCAACGTCCCACCCTCACCATCACCTGGGGGGGCCGACACTGTGGAAGGGGATCGTTGGTGACCCCTCACTTCTCCCCCACCACCTCTAGTCATAGTCATTGTCCCTCCAATATTGCTGCTTCCTTGGTGGTTACTTGTGTTTCGGCGGGCGGTGAAGACGGCATCGGAGAAATCTTTTAATTTCTGGGAGATGCTGAAGGTGGAGACAGCATCCATGTATCGGGAGGCAGCAGGGCGACGGGCAGGACTTTTGGAGCGGGAACGACGCCGCATCTCCGGGGTGATGGCGGCTTGACGGGGCGGCAGTGCATGGTACTCATGGGGCCCCCGCCATGCACCCTGTCCCAGGTAAGTGTATTGCCTGTGATTGTTGTTGAGGTCCGGGCCCCAGGCCACTACCACCTTGTTGCCACGGAGGTGGGACTCTTTGGGGTAGAAGGATCGGGTACTCTCTGCTCCACTCTTGGTAGGTACTAGTACAACTCCTGGCTGGCTGGGGTGTGTGCGAGGTGGTGGAGGTGGAGGTGCTGGGCCTTTCTTATGTTGGCTTCGGGCCCGTCCTCTGGAGGCATCGCGGGGCCGGGGGGGTCGCTCTGGGGGTGCATCCTGCTGTCCTCCGCGGTACCCATCATGGACCAGACCACCACGTTCACTTCGTTCACCCTCATGCCAGTCTCTCCTGCTGCGCCCCCCTACTGGTCCGGCCCCCAGACCAACAACATTTTCGTCTCGTCTGTCCCGTCGTTGGTCTCTCCTCAGAGAGTCGTGGTTCCACCCCGCTCCTTCCTGGCGGGTCAATAGGTTGGGTTGCTGCCTCTGTCGGAACTTTCTGTCATCCACTGCCGGTCCTGCCCCAAGACCTGCCACCAACACCTCCCGTGTTTGTCTGGCAGGGCGGGAGGGCGCAGGGCCTGGAGGTGGCAGGGTGAGACTGGGTGGACCTGAGGAAGGGTTGATCAGGCTAGCAGGGCCACTGTTTATATGTATATGTGTGACCAGTCCACCGCGCCCACCTCCACCACCCATACCGTCACCCTCCCGGATCTGTATGACCTGGACGTTGGAATCCGGGGCATGTGAGGTCACCACACGCACCGACCCCCTGGCTCCAGATCCACTACCACTGCCAACGACCCTCCGTCTGCTGCCCCGGTACCTACTAAGTCGATACCTACTGGCAACCTCCTTGTAGTGGGCATAGAGGGCCCGGGCGGCATCCTGAGTGAGGCACTGGAACACATGACCCCTGACCCCACCACCCCCGGGCCCCGCAGTTGCCACCATGACGACAACACGAGGCCAGGAGGGGGATACGTGGCAGTACAGTACGTCACTTACTGCTACAACACTAACACACCCACCATCACTACTACCCACACCCACACCACCCACACCCACACCCACACTGCCACACACCTGTAAGACAGAGAGAGAGAGAGGTGTTATTCGATAAATTTGTATTCACCCTTAAGAGCGTCATTATACTAGTCTATAATCATTCTCCAGTACAACCTCTAGGAAAAGTAGTTTTTGTATGTGTGTATTGTGACAGTCTTCCTTATTCTAACTCAAGAAAATACATTTTATCCTTTCTTAATATTTGATAATACAAAACATTTAATACGGTATATATATATATTAATTTTATTTATGTTTATTGGTCAAGAGTTAAGGCTTCTTCTTCATCAATATTCAACATTTTATATATTTAAGAAGCCTTTTGATAAAATATATAGCATGAATCACCATTTCCGATAAACCAATTATCAATAGTTATCTAATACATAGGCATTTTAACAATTATGATGATCTTATTATCAGTACTAATTATAACAATCCCAAGATCACTATCACTGTTGAAATTACTGTCTTGTCCCTACTCTTGATACCTTCTTTGACGGCATTGAAATCTTTGCATATAAGTTTTAACTAGCTTTCAGCAAATTATATATTAAATAGTATTCTATCTTTATCAAAGCATATGCCTATCTTGATTACTCGGCTACTTCCAAGATTATGTAGCGAAATGTGTTGCCACTTATGCAAACTTGGTATATTATGATGTAGAGACATAGCATTTTTTGTTTAGTTATCCATTAAGTAACAAAAATTAGCTGCTAAGGGTTCCGATTTAAGTGGACTATAGTTAAGGGGCAGGTAGTTTTTTATTGTTTACCCCCTTCTCCCTCATGCTTAGCCCGATTAGTTTCGAGATTTTACGACGTCCCTTCCATTAGATTGGAGATTTTGAGACCTTTCGCCGCAGTTTTGTTGTCAATATATATATGTAGACTTTCGTGCCATTTAGGTGTAATTTTAGGAGGAACTGGCCTTCAGCCAGGAAATTGTTCTACCGAAAAATGTACACATTTATCTTAAAGAGGGGTCTAGGGGGCGCTTTCTTTACCTTGATGGAGGCCTAGGGAGGAAACTAAAATAATAATTACATATATAAATATATAGACCACGAAATAACCAGTGCCCCCTTACCTGGTGTGGAGGGTGGGCTTTGGTATTGTTGGAGGAGGAGGTGGAGTCGTCCTCACTCTCAGCGCCGCTACTGGTGGAGGCGGAGGAGGAGGCGTCATCAGGGGGGTGGAGGAGGTGGTGGTGGAGGAGGAGGAGGGACCATCTACCCGGGTGATCAGCTGGTCTAGCCTCAGTACATGGTCACTCATCACCTGGTGGGAGTGGAGGGATAGGCTGATTAGCAAGTCAGGTCAGGTCAGGTGGCTATAGTAAAGTAGGAGAGTAGAGAGTTTTGGTTAGAGGAAGAATAAGTTGAGAAATGGGAAGTACAGTCAAAGTTAGCAAGTGGATTATTATATACTATAGATATTCTAAATGACTGATAGTTAGATTGGTGAGTAGATAGATAGGTAGATAGAAATAGATAGATTGATAGGCAGATAGATAGACATAAAGCTGTAGAGGAAGAGAAACAGATATATAAAAATAAACTTATACATACAAATACAGATAGAGATAGATAGATAGAGAAAAGAGAGAGAGAGAGAGAGAGAGAGAGAGAGAGAGAGAGAGAGAGAGAGAGAGAGAGAGAGAGAGAGAGAGAGAGAGAGATAAAGGGGGAGGGGGGATGACGGGTTAGTACGGAGATTAATATATACGATAAATACTCTGAATGACTGATAGATACATAGACATACAGATGGAGAGGCAGAGAAACAGATAACATAATATTATATATATATAAACAAACTTATACACACACACACTCTCTCTCTCTCACTAACAACTCCACCCTTAACACATAAATCCCATAAACAAAATACTTCCCCCAATTACACCACTCTACACCACGCCATAAATTAAATATCACACATAACTACTCAACCCTTTGTTCACCCACACCCCTGCCTAATACAGTGCCACAAAAAGAGTGCCACCATGACCTATTATGGCACTCTCTCTCAACCCTTTGTTCACCCACACCCCTGCCTAATACAGTGCCACGAGAAGGGTGCCACCATGACCTATTATGGCACTCTCTCTCAACCCTTTGTTCACCCACACCCCTGCCTAATACAGTGCCACGAGAAGGGTGCCACCATGACCTATTATGGCACTCTCTCTCAACCCTTTGTTCACCCACACCCCTGCCTAATACAGTGCCACGAGAAGGGTGCCACCATGACCTATTATGGCACTCTCTCTCAACCCTTTGTTCACCCACACCCCTGCCTAATACAGTGCCACGAGAAGGGTGCCACCATGACCTATTCTGGCACTCTCTCTCAACCCTTCCTTCACCCACACCCCTGCCTAATACAGTGCCACGAGAAGGGTGCCACCATGACCTATTATGGCACTCTCTCTCAACCCTTTGTTCACCCACACCCCTGCCTAATACAGTGCCACGAGAAGGGTGCCACCATGACCTATTATGGCACTCTCTCTCAACCCTTTCTTCACCCACACCCCTGCCTAATACAGTGCCACGAGAAGGGTGCCACCATGACCTATTCTGGCACTCTCTCTCTCTCCCAACCCTTCGTTTACCCACACCCCTGCCCTGCCCTACAAAAAGGGTGCCACGATGACCTATTCTGGCACACACACACACTCTCTCTCTCAACCCTTTCTTCACCCACACCCCGGCCTAATACAGTGCCACAAGAAGGGTGCCACGACCTATTCTGGCTCGCTTTCTTTCTTTCTTTCTCTCTCTCTCTCTCGCTCTTTCTCTCCCTCACTCACTCTCTCTCTCAACCCTTTGTTCACCCACGCCCCTGCCTAAAAAGTACCACAAAAAGGGTGCCACCACGACCTATTCTGGCACACACTGCTGTGAGGGTGAAAGGTGTATTGAGTGATGAGTTCACAGTCCGTGTTGGAGTTCATCAGGGTTCAGTGTTAAGCCCCCTCCTCTTTATTATGGTCCTGGAGGCACTGTCTAGAGTTTTTAGAGGCGGACTCCCGTGGGAACTGTTTTATGCAGACGATTTAGTCCTAATAGCTGACAATATGAAAGATGCTGAGGCCAAATTCAGAAGATGGAGAGAGGGCATGGCGAGCAAGGGTTTAAGAGTCAATATTAACAAAATCAAGGTTATGCATTGTAGATTGAGACGAGGCAATGTGGAAAAGAGCGGTGAATACCCATGTGCAGTGTGTGGAAAGGGAGTGGGCGTTAACTCAATTCAATGTAGCATCTGTCGATGTTGGGTACACCATGGGAGTAAGCGCTGTAGTAGAATAAAAGGACCCCTGCCGAAGGATAAGTCAGAAATAGAGAAATTTGAGTGCTTAGTGTGCAAAGGCGAGCTTGTGTTAAGTGATGATCCTGTGGCTGTGAACTTTGAAAATGAGTACTTGGAGCTGGTGGACAAGTTTTGTTACCTAGGAAATACCATCTCTGCCGGTGGTGGGGCTGAGGCTGCCACTGTCGCTAGAATTAGATGTGGCTGGGAGAAGTTCAGAGAACTGCTGCCAATTCTGACCATGAAAAGAATGCCTCTTCCCCCAGAAGGGAAAGGTGTATGCCTCATGTGTTAGAAGTGCAATGACGTATGCCTCAGAAACATGGGCTGTTAAAGTAGAGGATGTCAACAGAATGGACCGTAATGAGATGAGAATGGTGAGATGGATGTGTGGGGCCAGGCTGCAGGATAGAATAACAAATGATGAATTGAGGAGACGTTTAGGTATAAAGAGCATTAGCGAGGTGATGCGTACAAGTAGACTGGGATGGTATGGACATGTGGAGAGAATGGATGAACAAAATTGGGTGAAAAAATGCAGGTCTGTGATTGTGGAGGAAGCTGCACCAAGGGGTGGACCGAGGAAGACCTGCGATCGGATTATACGTGCTGATGTCAAATCCAAAAACTTGACAAGTGAAGCAGCCCTTAACAGGGTTGCCTGGAACGCCGCCATTAGGACAAGAGACTGAAACTGCACGTATGTGTGGAGCACTCAGTCTTAAAATTTTATGTATTTATGTATGTACACACTCTCTCTCTCTCTCTCTCAACCCTGCCTAGAAAAAGTGGCACCAAAAGTGAACCAACACGACCTTTCCAGGCACTCATAGCGGTCTATACTCTATAGATTACTCAATCATTCTGAATAATAATGACTTAATGGCCTTTCTCCTTCTTAATCACCATAATCAGAACATCAATTAGACGGCCAATGGTTCTAGATTACTTAAGAATTCTGAATAATGAATATTTCAGAACATAATTATATCCATCTAGATCACCTTAGAGTACCGATATTCAGTACATGAATTAAACAGCCTATGGATTTAGACTTTTTGCTATTATTTAAGCTACATTAAGACGATTTTATGAAGCTTAGGAAGGAAATATGGCCGCTAAAATGATAAATTGAGATAGTCTAGCCTTTCAAAGGGTAGAAGTCCTTCATAAGCTGAATATATGTCTAATAGCTGCCAGACTATAATGAAAAGGATGTCACCGGTACCGAATGGGTTAAGAAGACATTTTAATAATAGTGGCTTAATAACCTTTCTCCATCCAGATCATTATAAGGAATTTAATATATTAAGTAGATAGCCAGTGGACTGTGGATCCAAATACATAAAGCATTCAGGATATTTATGGCATAAACACATTATTTCCTATAGATCAAAGTAAGGAGATTTGAATGCCATTTAAACAGTTCGTAGATCTAGATTAAGGGGGTTATTTCATATATATATATATATATATATATATATATATATATATATATATATATATATATATATATATATATTTATTTATTTAGTTTGCCTTTTTCGTCATCTAGATCACAATAAGGAATTTTGAATATCTATATTAGACCTGGCAAGCAAATCTGTAATACCCTGTACCCGCAAAAATCCCGCAACCACTGTACTACCCGAGTTGATGTCTGGGATAGCGTAAAATAGTCGTTGGTGGCGAAGTGTAATAAACCCACCACGTGAATCACCACGAGACTATCACCTGGTTCTTTCAAGGAGAACAAGGTTGCTATCCTATTGTACGTCCATGGTAGTACAGTCATTTAGAGCACGAGTCTGGTAAAACCTACTGAGGTCCCTGACCAGGGTTCGAGCCCGCGCCAGGCAGGCCACTGGGCCTGCAGATTTTCGGGAGGGTTAAATTCCCTTCGCACCCAGCATTTCAAAATCAACCAGTAGATCATTACAAGCAGTAAACTTCGTGTGTCCAGCCATTTTAACTTCAACGTCCCTTGAATTTGGCTCTGTCACTCTTTTAACTTTGGGGGAGACACTCGTTACACACAACCTTCCTTTTGTCTCCTCCATATACACATAGACAACAAATAAAAATAATTAATCTTAACCAGTTCCAAATCAACCAGTACTGTATGGTTAGGATAAATTGGAACTTGGGAGAGGAATTTAATTTGGGACTGGTTGAGATCTAATGGTTAAGGGAGCCCACCTCGCTTTTTTCTCTTTATCTCCCTCTCTCTTTGGCTTGTATCCATTCGGCACCATTCAGCCTACTGTTTTAAGACGTTTACCACCATCCAGGTGTCAATATTTTCCTGGCGAGCGGTAGCGAGCCAGCATATACTGTATATATTTTTGTTTTGACAGCAAGCTAAATTTGTACATTTTTCGATAGAAAAATTTCTCCGGCGAAGCCGGATTTCTCCATATAATGCTGGCCTGCCAGAAAGAAATTGACACCTAGATGGAGATAAACGTCTTAAAACAGAATGGATACAAGCCATAGAAAGAGAGAAAAGGAGAGAAAGAAAAAAAAAAAGCCGGTGACCTCCCTTTAAAATGTTGGAATGGTTGACATGGACTCTACTGCCTCTGGATCTAGATAACCTAAGAATTCCGAATATTAATGAATGTGTGGGCTAACCTTTCTCCCTCCACCTCACATTAATGAATGTGTGGGCTAACCTTTCTCCCTCCACCTCACATTAAGGGGGCCCACCGGCTTTTTTGTTTTTTATCTTTCTCTCCTTTTCTCTCTTTCCCTGGCTTGTATCCATTCGGCCCCATTCAGCCAACTGTTTTAAGACGTTTATCCCCATCTAGATGTCGATTTCTTCCTAGCGAGCGATAGCGAGCCAGCATTGTATGGAGAAATCCGGCTTCGCCGGAGAAATTTTTCTATCGAAAAATGTACAAATTTAGCTTGCTGTCAAAACAAAAATATTGACACCTGGATGGGGGTAAACGTCTTAAAACAGTAGGCTGAATGGGGCCGAATGGATAAAAGCCAGAGAAAGAGAAAAGGAGAGAAAGACAAAAAAAGCAGGTGACCCCCTTTAAGGAAATCAGAATGTTGATGATATAATAACCTGTTTCCAAATGAGATGCCAAATAAGGTGTCAATGCCAAAATACCTTTCGCTTATAGTGCCAGGGTTACAGGGGGGGGGGGGGGGAGATAGATAGGTAGAAGTAGGTAGAGAGGTAGGGGAGGTGTGGCGGAGTGGTCTTGCCACTGGACTGGTAATCCAATGGACCCGGGTTCGAATGTCAATGGGAAGATATTATTGGGATGGAATTTGTGCTGTACCTAGTATCAGTGCATTACCACAGCACACCAAAATGCCAAATAAATACCCTCATTGTTCCCTGATTAATAGCATTGTATGAATAGTCCCATATTCAAAAATATGCTACAGGGGGGCAATGCCTAGTGAGCTAATTGCTCATTAGGTGGAGTTCTGAGAGTGAGGGTTCGAGCCTGGGGATGAGACTGTGAAGCACAGAGGCGGAGCAGTTTCAGAGATGGAGTTGCTTCGAGCCGTGAAGCTTCACATGTGTCACTCCCTAGACTGGAGCAAGACCTCACGGGCCTCACCGTGTTCAGCGGTAGAGTGTAACGACTATCAGCCCGAGGGGGAGTAGTTAGAAAAAAAAAAAAAAAAAAAGTAGGTATAAATAGGAACGTAGGTAGGTAGATGGATGTTGTTGTTGTTGTTCCCCAAGCTGCCTGGCCGAACAGCCCCAAGGCCCCGAGCAAGGCCAAGGCCATAACCAAGCGCCCCCACAGAATCCTCCCTGCCGACATAATAAAGCCTGGGTGACCGAAGCCAATCCATGGCGGGGAGCCGAGGAGGGTGCGGAAACGCCCGGAAAACCAAAGCCCCACCCAGGGCCCTGTACCCCTCAGTAATTATGAAGAGAAAGTTGAGGGGCAAAGGAAAAATGTGACGCTTTGGCTTCCAATCTTGGTAAATTGGGAAGAGACGCCGTCACTTGAGATCTAGAAAACATATAAGTAAAAGGAACAGTCAGTGTAAGCTATGGGTATGGCAGAGATCGCTCAGTTCTCACTCTGATAGACCAGCCCATCACCAGAGGTAGATGGATAATGAGAGATTGTGAGAATGAGATGATAGAGAAAATTCTCTCTCTCTCTCTCTCTCTCTCTCTCTCTCTCTCTCTATATATATATTATATATATATATATATATATATATATATATATATATATAGAGAGAGAGAGAGAGAGAGAGAGAGAGAGAGAGAGAGAGAGAGATCGCTATACAATGTTTAATAGAAGGATAGGTAGTGTACAAAGTTCCTGAGTGTCAGAGCGTACAACCAATGGCACTGAATGCCAAATGCTGTCACCATCCGAGTGTACAAGCACAGCACAGAATACCAAGCCACAGTGCCAAGGTGTTGTGTGCTTGTTCTGAATGACAACAAAGACCATGGTACCCGCTAGTCCACCGTCCATGTTCTGAGTGCCAATATACAGGGCCATGCTAACAGAAATACTTACAAGGCCTGTACAATTAATAATAAACTAGTATTTGACTGAACTAAGTAATTAACAATATCCAAAATTTAACCTGAACTGATTATTATGATCTAACAACAAAATTAAATGATCTCCCCTAAATAAAATGCAGTACATAATTATTTCAGCTGGTAAGCTCATATATGATTGATTGCTTGGTTAATTGATTGTTTGATTGATTGGTTGATTGATTAATTGGTTGATTGGTTGAGTGACTGACTGACTGATGGATTTATTTATTTCCCTTACCTTAACATCCATAGCAGGACAGCAAGGATCGTCACAGGCACTACTGGAGGAGGACTCAGTGTCACTTTCAAAGCCTTCATCCTTCCTTATGGGCGCCAGTCTTATCGCCTCCTCGTCACACACCAGCTGGCACCGCTCGCCCCGGATACCCTATGGAGAGAAAGAAAGGCACAGATATTAGGACGCTTACTGAGATTGCTTAGTGAGATTTAGAAATATACTTGTGGGTTTCAGAGGCTAGTCATTGGATAATTATAATTATGTAAGTATTGAGAGAACTCTGGAACCGTCCATTGGTTGAGGCCAGCTTCTTGGAGTCTGCAGGGTTCACATAGAAGATTCCTCTGTGGCTATTAGTGACTCTAGACTAATGTACTGTACAGTACAAGTATAATTGAACATGTAATTTTTTTCAAGTAAATAAACGTACTTATATACCCGATATAAAGGCCGCGTCATACAGAAGTCGAACGTTGGCCGACTGCCGCCGGAAGTCGATGACTTGCATATTTTTCCCGAATGCAACCGAATTCCCCGAAAGTAACTCGGAGTCGAATATAACCCGACACTGACCCGAATGAATTTCGAATATAACCCGATGGACCTGAATGAAAGTCGATGATGAGTCGATGAATCCCCGTACGTAACTCGAAGGAAACCCGATGTGGAACGAAGAAGCCTCGATCATGCGTCGAATATAACTCGAATATGCCCCGAAGACGGGGAAATAACCAGAATTATTACCGAAGCTCAGCTGAAGCTCAGTCGATCAACAACCAAAATAGAAGAAGTTAGGTCGAACGTCAGTCGAATGGGTCGAACGTCAGTCGAATAGGTCGAAGATCATAGTAAGTTAAATAATCGCTTATATTATCTTTCGTTAACCCTTTCTGTATCGGTGACGTCATATTTATTTGATTTCAGCAACATTTAGACGATTTTATGAAGCTTAGGATGGATTTATGGTAGCTAAAGGGATTAATTGATATTGTCTGAAGCATTTCAATGGGTAGACGCCCTTCCTGCGCTGAATAAAATCGTCTAATAGTTGCCAGAGTATATTGAGAGTATATTGAAGAAGGATCTGTGGTATTAAAAAGGATTAAGTAAAACAATTCGAAACCTGCTAATTGTTTTTTAACCTGAATAATATCGTCTAATGGTAACCAGAGTAAAGTTAATAGGACATCACCGGTACTGAAAAGGTTCTTATAATAAATTTGTTCTATAATGAATTTCAGATTAGTGGCATTTCCTTCAATGTGTTAAAAATACTATTCATAATATGTAGACTAGTTATGCTACAACCAATATATTCTACATTGCACACACGAAATCAACAATGTACTCAGCTTAGAATTTATATCTTGTAGCGTGTGTGTGTGTGTGTGTGTGTGTGTGTGTGTGTAACTAAGCTGTAACAAATTCGTGGTCAATAAACTATCTACTTATCTTTCTGTGTGTGAGTGTGTGCCATCCTGACATTTGTTTTTATTTGTATGTAAACAACCCCAAAGAGTGGAGTTAGAGGGTGAGTGCGGCTATGCGTCATCCCCTCGTAGTCCTCCTTTGATTGATTGATGTGCTTGTACCCTGTTCTAAACAAACAGGTCAAAATTCTTAAGGGGGGGGGGGGGGGTCACCAGCTTTTTTGTTATCTCTCTTTCCCTGGCTTGTATCCATTCGGCCCCATTCAGCCAACTGTTTTAAGACGTTTATCCCCATCCAGGTGTCGATTTCTTCCTGGCGAGCGATAGCGAGCCAGCATAGACAATGAAAAAACAGATGGATAGGGTGATATTCGACTGTTATTCAAGTGAGCATCGACTTTCCATTGTCTGTTATTCTGCCATTTCTGGTCATGGTTGGGTCAATATCGAGTCTCGTTTGACTCTCGTTTGAGCTACATTCGATTTTATGAGAGATTCATCCAGTTATCATTGAGTTTCCTTCGGGGCAATATCGACTATCATCGGGTTACATTCGACCCAAGTTCGAGTAATTCGAGTCATCATCGGCAATTCAAAATACAATCGAATAGGTCGAATGTAACCCGAATATGACTCGAATATATCCGAATGTAACTGGAACGTAACTGTAACTAGATCATGACTCGATAGGTTTTTAACGGGTTTTTGTCCCGATTCATCGCCAAAAGTTAACGCATGCATTAACTTTTGGCCGATTCACCGGATGATTCGACTCAAGCCCAGAACATCCCAAGAACTTCCCGAAGATAACCGAAGATCACCTGAAGCGTTACCAGAATCTACCAGAACGGGCTGAAATTTGAATTTTTAAATCGATTCGGCCGGGTTCGGGTGGGTTCGACTTCTGTATGACGCGGCCTTTTAAGGGATAAAGATGAGATGGACACCTTTCCCAACCTTATTTAAAGGCCAGTATATTATCTCCTGCAAGCAAGACCAACTGAAACCCTTTTAAATGTAGTATATGTCAATGCGGAACTAATCAGCATAGAGTTGGAACATAGGAAAAACACACATACCAATCAAAATATATCAAACATAAAGTAGATACCAAGTCACTTAAGGGGGGTGACCTGCTTTTTGTTATTTCTGTCCTTTTCTCTCTTTCTCTGGCTTGTATCCATTCGGCCCCATTCAGCCAACTATTTTAAGACGTTTATCCCCATCTAGGTGTCGATTTCTTCCTGGCGAGCGATAGCGAGCCAGCATTATATGAAGAAATCCGGCTTCGCCGGAGACATTTTTCTATCGAAAAATGTACACATTTAGCCTGCTGTCAAACAAAAATAAAAAATATGCTGGCTCGCTACTGCTCACCAGTAAAAAATTGACACCTGGATGGGGATAAACGTCTTAAAACAGTAGGCTAAATGGGGCCAAATGGATACAAGCCAGAGAAAGATAGAAAAGGGCAGAACAAAAACAGGTCACCCCCCTTAAGTACAGAGGTTATGGAAGTAGAGGAACATACCTTAGCTCTATATAAGGCATGCCACATAGGTCAAGGGTGCCTGCCACACAAGGTTATGGAAGTAGAGGAACATACCTTAGCTCTATATAAGGCATGCCACATAGGTCAAGGGTGCCTGCCACACAAGGTTATGGAAGTAGAGGAACATACCTTAGCTCTATATAAGGCATGCCACATAGGTCAAGGGTGCCTGCCACACAAGGTTATGGCAGTAGAGGAACATACCTTAGCTCTATATAAGGCATGCCACATAGGTCAAGGGTGCCTGCCACACAAGGTTATGGAAGTAGAGGAACATACCTTAGCTCTATATAAGGCATGCCACATAGGTCAAGGGTGCCTGCCACACAAGGTTATGGAAGTAGAGGAACATACCTTAGCTCTATATAAGGCATGCCACATAGGTCAAGGGTGCCTGCCACACAAGGTTATGGAAGTAGAGGAACATACCTTAGCTCTATATAAGGCATGCCACATAGGTCAAGGGTGCCTGCCACACAAGGTTATGGAAGTAGAGGAACATACCTTAGCTCTATATAAGGCATGCCACATAGGTCAAGGGTGCCTGCCACACAAGGTTATGGAAGTAGAGGAACATACCTTAGCTCTATATAAGGCATGCCACATAGGTCAAGGGTGCCTGCCACACAAGGTTATGGAAGTAGAGGAACATACCTTAGCTCTATATAAGGCATGCCACATAGGTCAAGGGTGCCTGCCACACAAGGTTATGGAAGTAGAGGAACATACCTTAGCTCTATATAAGGCATGCCACATAGGTCAAGGGTGCCTGCCACACAAGGTTATGGAAGTAGAGGAACATACCTTAGCTCTATATAAGGCATGCCACATAGGTCAAGGGTGCCTGCCACACAAGGTTATGGAAGTAGAGGAACATACCTTAGCTCTATATAAGGCATGCCACATAGGTCAAGGGTGCCTGCCACACAAGGTTATGGAAGTAGAGGAACATACCTTAGCTCTATATAAGGCATGCCACATAGGTCAAGGGTGCCTGCCACACAAGGTTATGGAAGTAGAGGAACATACCTTAGCTCTATATAAGGCATGCCACATAGGTCAAGGGTGCCTGCCACACAAGGTTATGGAAGTAGAGGAACATACCTTAGCTCTATATAAGGCATGCCACATAAGTCAAGGGTGCCTGCCACACAAGGTTATGGAAGTAGAGGAACATACCTTAGCTCTATATAAGGCATGCCACATAGGTCAAGGGTGCTTGCCACACAAGGTTATGGAAGTAGAGGAACATACCTTAGCTCTATATAAGGCATGCCACATAGGTCAAGGGTGCCTGCCACACAAGGTTATGGAAGTAGAGGAACATACCTTAGCTCTATATAAGGCATGCCACATAGGTCAAGGGTGCCTGCCACACAAGGTTATGGAAGTAGAGGAACATACCTTAGCTCTATATAAGGCATGCCACATAGGTCAAGGGTGCCTGCCACACAAGGTTATGGAAGTAGAGGAACATACCTTAGCTCTATATAAGGCATGCCACATAGGTCAAGGGTGCCTGCCACACAAGGTTATGGAAGTAGAGGAACATACCTTAGCTCTATATAAGGCATGCCACATAGGTCAAGGGTGCCTGCCACACAAGGTTATGGAAGTAGAGGAACATACCTTAGCTCTATATAAGGCATGCCACATAGGTCAAGGGTGCCTGCCACACAAGGTTATGGAAGTAGAGGAACATACCTTAGCTCTATATAAGGCATGCCACATAGGTCAAGGGTGCCTGCCACACAAGGTTATGGAAGTAGAGGAACATACCTTAGCTCTATATAAGGCATGCCACATAGGTCAAGGGTGCCTGCCACACAAGGTTATGGAAGTAGAGGAACATACCTTAGCTCTATATAAGGCATGCCACATAGGTCAAGGGTGCCTGCCACACAAGGTTATGGAAGTAGAGGAACATACCTTAGCTCTATATAAGGCATGCCACATAGGTCAAGGGTGCCTGCCACACAAGGTTATGGAAGTAGAGGAACATACCTTAGCTCTATATAAGGCATGCCACATAGGTCAAGGGTGCCTGCCACACAAGGTTATGGAAGTAGAGGAACATACCTTAGCTCTATATAAGGCATGCCACATAGGTCAAGGGTGCCTGCCACACAAGGTTATGGAAGTAGAGGAACATACCTTAGCTCTATATAAGGCATGCCACATAGGTCAAGGGTGCCTGCCACACAAGGTTATGGAAGTAGAGGAACATACCTTAGCTCTATATAAGGCATGCCACATAGGTCAAGGGTGCCTGCCACACAAGGTTATGGAAGTAGAGGAACATACCTTAGCTCTATATAAGGCATGCCACATAGGTCAAGGGTGCCTGCCACACAAGGTTATGGAAGTAGAGGAACATACCTTAGCTCTATATAAGGCATGCCACATAGGTCAAGGGTGCCTGCCACACAAGGTTATGGCAGTAGAGGAACATACCTTAGCTCTATATAAGGCATGCCACATAGGTCAAGGGTGCCTGCCACACAAGGTTATGGAAGTAGAGGAACATACCTTAGCTCTATATAAGGCATGCCACATAGGTCAAGGGTGCCTGCCACACAAGGTTATGGAAGTAGAGGAACATACCTTAGCTCTATATAAGGCATGCCACATAGGTCAAGGGTGCCTGCCACACAAGGTTATGGAAGTAGAGGAACATACCTTAGCTCTATATAAGGCATGCCACATAGGTCAAGGGTGCCTGCCACACAAGGTTATGGAAGTAGAGGAACATACCTTAGCTCTATATAAGGCATGCCACATAGGTCAAGGGTGCCTGCCACACAAGGTTATGGAAGTAGAGGAACATACATCAGCTCTATATAAGGCATGCCACATAGGTCAAGGGTGCCTGCCACACAAGGTTGGCGAGAGTAAACCAAAAATGGATGGCACTGCTAGACAACGAGTACATTAAGGGGAGATTTCCATTTGAGGGATTTTTTTCTTTACCCCTCTCTCCCTCATGTTTAGCCCCATTGCTTTTGAGATTTTAAGACTTTCGCCCCATTAGTTTGGCGATTTTAAGAACTTTCACCCCATTTATGTCACTTTTAAGACCTTTCGTCCCATTTAGGTGTAAATTTTTTCCTGGCGAGCGATAGCGAGCCTGTAATTTAAGAGGAACCGGCCTTCGGCCGGGACATTTTTCTACCGAAAACTGTACAAATTTATCTTGAAAGGGGGTCATGGGGGTGTAATTTCAAGATTGATGGAAGTCTAGGAAACACTAAAAACCTCCCCTTAAGAGGGGAAGGTCAGAAAAACTAGATATATAAAAAACTGCAAATGCCTAAGTGTTTATAGATTTCCGGTGCCAAAATGAATAACAAATGATGACACTAATGATAATCTATACCCTGTTCATTATCTATCTATCTATCTATTGCCGGACGCCGTGATTCCCGAAGGGGTGGCCACGAACGAAACCCCCATGCACCTCTGTCCCCAGTTAGTCGACGTCCCTCCTCCCATCCAGCACCGCTTTCACGCATATACTGCTTAACTCCATCCTTCCACCTCTCACTCGGTTTACCTCTCCCTCTCTGTCCTTCCACCTCACTCTCGTACACTATCTTAGTAATTCTCTCGCTTCCCATACATTCCAAATGGCCAAACCATCTCAAGGTGTTCCTTTCCACACTTTCCAGCACATCTACATCCACACCAGACCTCTCTCGTACTTCCTTATTCGTCTGTCTATCCCTTCATGTAACTCCGCACACACTTCTCAAGTAACTAATTTCCACCCCTCTCACTCTTGGCTTGAGTCTCTTCACCAACGTCCATGCTTCGCTCCCGTAAGCCAATGTCGGGATTATCACACTGTCATGCAGGGACTTCTTCACTTCCATGCTGACCACCCCATTTCTTGTTACTACTTTCAGCATTTCTACAACCCTCTTCCCCTGTTGTACCCTCTCCCGCACTTCTTCATCCATACTCCCATCTTTACTCAACACGCTGCCCAAATACTTAAATGAGCTGACATTCTCCATAGCCTGACCATTCAACTTCACCTCACACTCTGTGGCTGCACCCCTTTCAAAGACCATAACCTTGCTCTTCCCCGCATTTACCTTCAGATTCCGTTTTTCACACACGGCTCCACTGTTATAGGTAGGCCAACAATCGTAACCTCTATCCTCTGTAACTCAAAATGGGCTATAACAAATGGGCTGTAAATTTCTATACCTAATCCCTGGCGACTCTTCCAAATTGTTGAAATTGGTAGAAAAATTAACTCGATTGCTCTAGTCCTTTTTGAGTTACAGAGGTTAAGAGTCAAATTGGTTGGCCTATCTACACAGAAGAGGATAAAGCTAATGAAATAAATACTTATTATACAAAAAGAAAAACATATTTTTTTCTCTAAAGGTATAAGAAAACGATTCTATAAACATATAAATTACTAAAAGTATTCTAAGGAGCTGAAGTGCCACAAATAGGGACAGATGATGAAACTAATGAAACAAAAACGCAAGACAAAAAAGTAAATAAAAATAAGAATTAATACCGGTAATATAAAACAAATTACTCACTCACACACACACACGCACGCACTCACACACACACACACACACACACACACACACACACACACACACACACACACACACACTCACACACACACACACTCACACACACACACACGCACTAGCACACACACACACACACACACACACACACACACACACACACACACGCACTCACACACACACAGCCCGTAGCCTAGTAGGTAGCGCTCTCGTCTCACACACGAGGGATCGGGGGTTCAATCCCCCGGCCGGGCGGAGACAAATTGGGCTTGTCTCCTTTCATGTGTTAGCCTCAGTTCACCTAGCTGTAAATAGGTACCTGGAATAAGTGGACGACGTTGTGACGTCCCATCTGGGGTTGGCAAAAATGGTACAAGGCGAGATGGGTATCATATGGTTCACCTAAGCTACTGGTCAACCTAAGCCTTCGGGTGAGACTGGTACCGTAGTGAGAATGGTACCATACAGATTAACCCTAAGCCTTCGTTTCCAGATGTCGCCAATTGGCTAAAATACAGACTACACACACATCCACAGCCATTCCAACGATACATAAACACTTAACATGCATTTCACGCAATACATTCTCAGTTAAGGAGGCGCGATAATAATGAGCTTAGCTCGCATTGCGTGGATTCCCCTTGACGAAACAAGCAAGTGAATAACACACACACACTTCATATGCAAGAAAAACATATTTAATAATTGACATGCCACAAAATGAATCTTGATACGCCCTAAAAACCTGTTTGCCACAGGTGACGACACTAATAACCAGGTAATCAGTGTACTTTATAGGAGTTCATTGATCTCTGTGCTAACATTTTCTGGTGGTAGGAATGATTAAATGTACAGGAATAGGGCAAATACATGGATGTGACTCTCTCTCTCTCTCTCTCTCTCTCTCTCTCTCTCTCTCTCTCTCTCTCTCTCTCTCTCTCTCTCTCTCTGTCTCTCTCTCTATGTCATTTGAGCATAAATCCAAAGACGTTATCCTAACCCTTTACAATTCCTTAGTCCGCCCTCTTCTGGAATATTGCGTTCAATCCTGGTGCCCTTATTACCAAAAAGATATAGACAAGCTAGAACGAGTTCAACGTAGAGTTACCAAAATGATACCTAGCCTAAAGAACAAACTATACGAGGAGCGTCTTAGAGAATTACATCGATTTCCTTTAACCCAGCGCAGATTAAGAGGCGACTTAATTCAAATGTTCAAAATCATCAAAGGCATCGACAATATGAACTGTAGTAAGTATTTCACTATCGACCAATCTAATTACACGCGGGGGAAACGGAGTGAAAAATTATTGGTAAATCTTTTAACTCACACGAAGCTAAACATTTCTTCTTCAATCGAGTTGTCAACTTATGGAATGGGCTTCTCCGAGATGTTATAGACTGCAGCACCGTTGATTAATTTAAACTTCGCCTAGACAAATATCTCGCATCAAACCCGCGACTGACTGCGGTTGTAAATGAATAACTTTATTTTATCCTCCCCTCAGTTACTAACCCATCTGTCCCCTACTAACTTCCTAATCCTGCCACAGACATTAGTTCCAGGGCAGTAGTTCCCTTTCCAATGTTCCCTTACACACTCTAAACCACTGTTTGGACACTTGATCCTCAGTGTTTTGGAGGACAAGCAGCCTGGAAGGGTCACTAGATCTGTTGTTGCTTGATTTCCTTTGTACTCCTTTGTACTCTCTCTCTCTTTCTCTCTCTCTCCATTTCAAGGTCTTAACATCACCAAACTAAAGGGGCGACCGTCTTAACATCTCAAAACAGGAAGGAGAAGGGTGTCCACCAAAAACAGAAACCTCCTATCAAAAGCTCCTGTTCCGATACTTCCGCTCGTAACAGTAGAAAACAAAGTGTCAAGAGGAAATTATAAGTGTTGGTATTAAAAACAAGACAATGGGGTGAGATGGAAAGGCCAAACAACGAAGAATATAAAACGACAAAAATCTATTATTATGTTTTTTCCACCAACCAACTTCACCTCTAAACTCAATAAATGAAATCAACAAATACATGTGGCACTCCAAGGACTCGAACCTAGGATACTCACATCTAAATTCCGCGCACTATGTAATATGTGATTCCCAAATACCACAAACAATACAACACATGAGGTGAAGCCATTGACTTTCGAGGGCTGATGAGTGATCGGTGCTTCTGAATGCTTGTGTGCTTGCTGCCTGTGGGCGAACTGTTATATGTGTTCTTTTCCTGTCACCTCTTTTTCCATGCTTGTGTGTCTTGCTGATCCTCCCTACCCCTTGTGGGAGTAAGGGCTGGCTACTGACTGACTGACCATAAAAACAATGCAACATACGGTATATACTTAAGGGGGGATGGTTCACTTTTTGGGCGATTTTTGCATGTATTAATTATTTTTCTAGTTTCTTCCCTAGACCGCCATCAAATTTAAAACACACCCATTTGATCCCCCTTCTAGATTAATTTGTACATTTTTCGGTAGAAAAATTTCCCGGCCGAAGGCCGGTTCTTCCAACATTACAGGCATCGTTCACCAGGCAACATCGTTCGCCAGGAATAAAATCGACACCTAAATAGCACGAAAGGTCTAAATATTGACGAAGAAATGGAGCGAAAGGTCTTATAATCGACTAACTAATGGGGCAAACATCTTAACATCTGAAAACTAATGGGGCTAAACATGAGGGAGAAAGTGGTCCAGAAAACCGGCCCATCTCCCCTAAGGCTTAATAGGACTACAGGAGCCAAGAACAGCCAGAGGGAATTAGACCTACAAAGCGACGTAGACATTCCGAAATGTCCAACAGGAGACATTTGGTGGCACTATAATGGAATGGAAGTGTTGCAACATTCCTCTTGCGAATAGCCTTAGCAAAAAAAAAAAAAAAAAAAAAAAAAAAAAAAAAAAAAAAAGAGCGAGAGAAAGAAAAAGGCCATCCATTCATTAAAGGTTGGCTGGGAATCGTGACCACTAACCTCAATAACTAAAAAAAAAAAACGACTAGAGTAATCAAGATAATATGTCTACCATTTGGGAAGAGTCAGCCAGGGAAACGGTGTGGAAATCTACAGCCCATTTGTTCTAGCTCATTTTGAGTCACAGAGGATAGAGGTAACGATTTCTGGCCTACCTATTTGGAACAGTAATCAAGCTAATATGCCTATCATTTGGGAAGAGTCAGTCAGGGAAACGGTGTGGAAATCTACAGCCCATTTGTTCTAGCCCATTTTGAGTTACAAATTATAGAAGTAACAATTTCTGACCTACCTATTTGGAACAGTAATCAAGCTAATATGTCTACCATTTGGGAAGAGTCAGCCAGGGAATAGGTGTGGAATTTTACAGCCCATTATGAATCACAGAGGATAGAGGTACCGGTAACGATTTATGGCCTTCCTATTTGGAACAGGGTATAGTAGTCCATAAGCCATATCCCCAAATTTCACAAATCTGTACAAGTCTGGCAAATCAGAGGCTACTCTAAACCAGTCCTGAGAACAAATCCCTTTAGGATGTGTGTGTACTTACTCTAGTTGTACTTACTCTAGTTGTATTGCGGGAGTGAGCATGCTCGTTATTTCCCGCCTCCTATATGTGTAGGTGTTATATGTATCGTTGGAATGGCTGTGGATGTGTGTGTAGTCTGTAATTTTAGCCAATTGGCGACATCGGAAACGAAGGCTTAGGGTGGATCTGTATGGTACCATTCTCACTATAGACGGTACCGTCTCGCCCGAAGGCTTAGGTAGCCATCAGCTTAGGTGAACCATATGATACCCATCTCGCCTTGTACCATTTTTGCCAACCCCAGATGGGACGTCACAACGTCGTCCACTTATTCCAGGTACCTATTTACAGCTAGGTGAACTGAGGCTAACACATGAAAGGAGACAAGCCCAATTTGTCTCCGCCCGGCCGGGGGATTGAACCCCCGACCCCTCGTGGTCTGTGTGTGTGTGTGTGTGTGTGTGTGTGTGTGTGTGTGAGTGAGTGAGTGTGTGTGTGTGTGTGTGAGTGAGTGTGGAGTGGGTGTGTGTGTATGTGAGTAAGTGTAGAATGTGTGCGTGTGTGTGTATGTGAGTGAGTGTAGAATGTGTGTGTGTGTGTGTGTGTGTGTGTACCTAGCTATATGGGTGAGCTATTATGGGGTAGATAAGCCGAGCAAGGTCACGCTGGATGAGAAGGGTTGGAGGGGGGAGCAAAAAATTGATGGTGATAATAAAAAGTGAGGCACGAGTCGATTCACACATGAGAGAACACGTACACACACACACACACACACACACACACACACACATTCATACACACATTCCTACACACTCACACACGGTAAATTGATCATAAATACACACAAAGACTAACACACTTATTTTCTTAAGCAAACATACTCTCAAATTCTCACTCTCTCTCTCACACACACACAAACATTAATGCACGCACACACACACACACACTCTCTCTCTCTCTCTCTCTCTCTCTCTTTCACACACACACACACACACACACACACACACACACACACACACACACACACACACACACACACACACTCCACACACTCCAATCACAAAATGCCACCAGGTCTAAAAATGGACCAAAACATTTCCACACACAAAAATCCATAAGGACAAGTCATTATCTAAATGACGCTCCACACCATTAAGCTTTCTCGAGGCGCAGGGTCGGGGTTGGCAAAGGTCAGAGAGGGGTGTTAGAAAGATCAAATTATTTCTTTGTCATTCTCTTTTGGTCGATGTTTTCATTTATGTATTATTGTGTTTAGTTTCCTCCCTAGACCTCCATCAGACATAATAACAACCCCAGGATCCCCCTTTAAGATATATTTGTACATTTTTCGGTAGAAAAATGTCCCGGCCGAAGGCCGGTTCTTCTTTAATTACAGGCTCGCTATCGCTCGCCAGGAAATAATCGACACCTAAATTACACAAAAAGTCTTAATATTGACACAGAAAAGGGGCGAAAGGTCTTAAAATCGCCAAACAAATAGGCCGAACGTCTTTAATTAAATCTGAAAACTAATGGGTGCTAAACATGAGGGAGAAGGGGGTCCAGCAAAACTATCCCCCCCCCCCCTTAAACGAAAATGTGTCCTCCCTTTTGATGACGATTTGTTGATATTTAAAGCCGGAAGAGGCCAAATATTATGACAATCTATTTTTTTTTTTTTTTTTTTTAAACGAATTGGATTATTTATATGGATCAGCTAAGATACCTGTTTAGGAGAGCAGCTATTTGGATCACTACATTAAGGGGGGTGACCTGCTTTAGGAGAGCAGCTATTTGGATCACTACATTAAGGGGGGTGACCTGCTTTTTGTTATTTCTGTCCTTTTCTCTCTTTCTCTGGCTTGTATCCATTCAGCCAACTATTTTAAGACGTTTATCCCCATCTAGGTGTCGATTTCTTCCTGGCGAGCGATAGCGAGCCAGCATTATATGAAGAAATCCGGCTTCGCCGGAGACATTTTTCTATCGAAAAATTTACAAATTTAGCCTGCTGTCAAACAAAAATAATAAATATGCTGGCTCGCTACCGCTCACCAGTAAAAAATTGACACCTGGATGGGGATAAACGTCTTAAAACAGTAGGCTGAATGGGGCCAAATGGATACAAGCCAGAGAAAGATAGAAAAGGACAGAACAAAAGCAGGTCATCCCCCTTAAAGAGAGTATCAAACAGGTCGACCACAGCGTCAGACAGAGTACGGAAGACATAATCTAGATCATTATTCAGAATTATTATTACTGGTTGATCGAGAGTGTAAGGAAGTGATTGATTATAGATTATTATTTGGGTTACTTATAGGTCGGAAAGAGTACAAAAGGAGTTAATCTGGGCGAGGAAGTAATTGTTTACATTATTTATTATGTAATCTACTGTATTATTAAGTATTTATTATGTAATCTACTGTATTATTAAGTATTTAGTATGTAATCTACTGTATTATTAAGGATTTATTATGTAATCTATTGTATTATTAAGTATTTATCAAGTAATCTACTGTATTATTAAGTATTTATTATGTAATCTACTGTATTAAGTATTTATTATGTAATCTACTGTATTATTAAGTATTTATTATGTAATCTACTGTATTATTAAGGATTTATTATGTAATCTACTGTATTATTAAGTATTTATTATGTAATCTACTGTATTATTAAGTATTTATTATGTAATCTACAGTATTATTAAGTATTTATTATGTAATCTACTGTATTATTAAGTATTTATTATGTAATCTACTGTATTATTAAGTATTTATTATGTAATCTACTGTATTATTTAGTATTTATTATGTAATCTACTGTATTATTAAGGATTTATTATGTAATCTACTGTATTATTAAGGATTTATTATGTAATCTACTGTATTATTAAGTATTTATTATGTAATCTACTGTATTATTAAGGATTTATGATGTAATCTACTGTATTATTAAGGATTTATTATGTAATCTACTGTATTATTAAGGATTTATTATGTAATCTACTGTATTATTAAGTAATCTACTGTATTATTAAGGATTTATTATGTAATCTACTGTATTATTAAGTAATCTACTGTATTATTAAGGATTTATTATGTAATCTACTGTATTATTAAGTATTTATTATGTAATCTACTGTATTATTAAGTATTTATTATGGTATTATTAAGCATTTATTATGTAATCTACTGTATTATTAAGTATTTATTATGTAATCTACTGTATTATTAAGTATTTATTATGTAATCTACTGTATTATTAAGGATTTATTATGTAATCTACTGTATTATTAAGGATTTACTATGTAATCTACTGTATTATTAAGTATTTATTATGTAATCTACTGTATTATTAAGGATTTATTATGTAATCTACTGTATTATTAATTATTTATTATGTAATCTACTGTATTATTAAGTATTTATTATGTAATCTACTGTATTATTAAGTATTTATTATGTAATCTACTGTATTATTAAGTATTTATCAAGTACGTATATTATATTGAGAGATTATTTAGATTATTTACAGGTCAAGTACTGTAGGGTATAACTGTGTAGACATAATGAAGATATTATTTAGACTATTTATAGGTTAACGACAATAGGGTATCGTTGGGTCAGCCAGAGTCCCGGAAAGGTCAACGAGGATGGCTGGGTAGGGGTAAAACAACATCATTAAGGGGAGGTTTTTACTGTGTTTCCTAGACTTCCATCAAGCTTGAAATTACACCCCCAAGATAAATTTCAAGATAAATTTGTACATTTTTCGGTAGAAAAATTTCCCGGCCGAAGCCCGGTTCCTCTTAAATTACAGGCTCGCTATCGGTCGCCAGGAAAAAATCAACACCTAAATGGGACGAAAGGTCTTAAAAGTGCCATAAATGGGGTGAAAGTTCTTAAAATCGCCAAACTAATGGGGCAAACGTCTTAAAATCCCAAAAGCAATGGGGCTAAACATGAGGGAGAAAGGGGTAAAGAAAAAATTCCCTCAAGTGGAAATCTCCCCTTAACGTAGTTAGCTTATTCATGGGCAAGCTATGGTACCCAAGGTTTTACACAGCCATTGTGATTAGTTGTTTTGTCTTTTTACTGTGCTCGTATACGTTTGGGTTTGTTTGTTTAGCAAGTTTTACATTATAATTAAAATAAAAGTATTACCGGTATACGAATTAGTTATTAGTTCTTATATTATTCATAAGTTTAAGAAGTACCTCAAGGCTAATTTAAGGTGTGATGGAAGGGAAGAGATTGCTTGGAACATGTATTTTGATTATTGATAGGTCAGCTATGGTGCCTGAGTACAAAACGATTAAGGAGGGTCGCCTGCTTTTGTCTCTCTTTCTCTGGCTTGTATCCAATCGGCACCATTCAGCCTACTGTTTTAAGACGTTTATCCCCATCAAGGTGTCGATTTTTTCCTGGCGAGCGGTAGCGTGCCAGCATATTTAAAACAATAATTTTGACAGCAGGCTAAATTTGTACATTTTTCGATAGAAAAATTTCTCCGGCGAAGCAAGATTTCTTCATATATTGCTGGCTCGCTATCGCTCGCCAGGAAGAAATAGACACCTGGATGGGGATAAACGTCTTAAAACAGTAGGCTGAAAGGGGCAGAATGGATACAAGCTGGAGTAGGCCTAAGAGAGAAAAGGAGAAAAAACCCAGCAGGTAACCCCTCTTAAGAGTTTGTACTTAGTAAGAGTGCCAAGGAGGGCAGGTATTGGGTACATGGATAAAGACATTATACAGTATATGTAGAATTTAATATTACATTATTTCAAGGTCTACTATCGTGTCTGCAGGGTAGGTAAGAGATTAATCAAAATAATATATATATTATATACAAACCAACGAAATAGCTCGCCTATCTATGGAATATATTAGTTAATTAAATATTTAGATTCCATAGAAGTCATAGGGTGCCTAAGAATGAAAGCTAATTTAACTTATAAATCTTATCCATCAAATAACGCCCATTTATGTTACCTACTGTACACTGACAATTATATTTATCTTCATAATAGTATGAGATAGTATTACATTTACCGTATTTATAATTACAGATGGTGTGACTATATAGGGCACATTATCTTTGTCTCTATTTACTAAAAAGGTCTCCGGAACAGCGTGTAAGAGGGTGGATATGGCCCGTTTCAAGGCTAGTTGATAGGGAAGGAGTGTCTGTGTGTGGGGGGGTATGGGTGGGTATACCAGAGAAAATCTGTATAGGCGAGGTCGGGTAGATAGATATAGCCTATGTGTGTGTGTGTGTGTGTAAAGGTTAGAGAGGGTAGACGTGTGTGTGTGTGTGTGTGTGTGTGTGTGTGTGTGTGTGTGTGTGTGTGTGTGTGTGTGTGTGTGTGTGTGTGTGTGTGTGTAAGAGAGAGAGAGAGAGGGATGATGTGGGGGCTTCGGGTAGAAGTGTTTTAATAGGATAATGTGCTAGTATTATACATTCAGATATTACTTACTTTGCAAATCAACCAAAATTATCGTGAGGAGAGAGAGAGAGAGAGAGAGAGAGAGAGAGAGAGAGAGAGAGAGAGAGAGAGAGAGACTGTGTGTGTGTGCAAGAGAGCGAGATGGGAAAGTTTGGGGTAATACTCTAGACATGAAAATGGACGATTTAATAGTATAATACAATCAGATAGAACTTACTTTTCACATCAGAGAGAGAGAGAGAGAGAGAGAGAGAGAGAGAGAGAGAGAGAGAGAGAGAGAGAGAGAGAGAGAGAGAGAGAGAGAGAGAGAGAGAGAGAGAGAGAGAGAGAGAGAGGAAGTAAGATGTGCCACAGAGAGAGAAAGAGAGAGAGGGAGCCATTCAGCCACCGTATGCAAAAACCAAGGTAATTATTTTTAGACAAGCATCCTTCAATTATCGTGACCTTAATCTGGTTTAAATAGTGTACAGGAGAGAGAGAGAGAGAGAGAGAGAGAGAGAGAGAGAGAGAGAGAGAGAGAGAGAGAGTGAGAGTGAGAGAGAGAGAGTGAGAGTGTGAGAGAGAGAGAGAGAGAGAGAGAGAGAGAGTGTGTGAGAGTGAGATAGAGAGAAAGAGAGAGAGAGAGAAAGAGAGAGAGAGAGAGAGAGAGAACAAGGTGTAAGTTGAGTGACATAGCGTTAAGGAGGGTCACCGGCTTTTTGTATCTTTCTCTCCTTTTCTTTCTTCCCCTGGCTTGTATCCATTCGGCCCCATTCAACCAACTGTTTTAAGACGTTTATCCCCATCCAGGTGTCGATTTCTTCCTGGCGAGCGATAGCGAGCCAGCATTGTATGGAGAAATCCGGCTTCGCCGGAGACATTTTCTATCGAAAAATGTACAAATTTAGCTTGCTGTCAAAACAGAAATATATATATGCTGGCTCGCTACCGCTCGCCAGGAAAATATTGACACCTGGATGGGGGTAAACGTTTTAAAACAGTAGGCTGATTGGGGCCGAATGGATACAAGCCAAAGAGAGAGGGAGAGAAAGAGAAAAAAAAGGCGAGGTGGGCCCCCTTAAGAATAGAGAGAAGAGTTTAGCTGGGGTTGCGAAGGTGGCCCACCACAACTCTGGGTAGCGACTGTACACCATATTCTTTATTCTGTATCATGTTTAAGGGGGGGATGGTTCAATTTTTGGGCGATTTTTGCATGTATTCATTATTTTTCTAGTTTCCTCCCTAGACCTCCATTAAATTTAAAAGAAACATCCATTAGATCCCCCTTCTAGATTAATTTGTACATTTTTCGGTAGAAAAAAATTCCCGGCCGAAGGCCGGTTCTTCCAACATTACAGGCTCACTATCGTTCGCCAGGGAAAAAATCGACACCTAAATAGCACGAAAGATCTAAATATTGACGAAGAAATGGTGGGAAAGGTCTTAAAATCGACTAACTAATGGGGCGAACGTCTTAAAATCTCAGAACTAATAGGGATAAACACGAGGGAGAAGGAGGTCCCGAAAAAAACAAGTGCCTCCCCTTAACAGGCGAGAAACCGGCTTGTTGTTATCAGACCTTCCTTGATTACTAGTGAGCTGGAACTTGACGTCATGGAATATATCGTTAACTTCATAAATCAGCTAATAATACGAATCAATACTTAGTAGTTTCGTAGTCTATAAAGTATTCTATCTATCTATCTATCTATCTATCTATCTATCTATCTATCTATCTATCTATCTGCTCAGGCCCAATCCCCATTTTTCCTGTTTTTATTTTTATTTTCGATTTTATTCTATTTTATTTATTTTTTTCTCTTTTTTTTCTTGGGGGTGGGGGACTCAAGTATTCAATATATGGATATATAATCGTAGTCATGTACTTAACCTTTAACTGCCTTGATGGTGTATTGGTTGGAGTGTTTAAGGGGGTCACCTGCTTTTTTTTCTCTTTCTCTCCTAGTCTCTCTTTATCTGGCTTGTATCCATTCGGCCCCATTCAGCCTACTGTTTTAAGACGTTTACCCTCATCCAGGTGTCAATATTTTCCTGGCGAGCGGTAGCGAGCCAGCATATATATATTGTGACGCACCCAGTGCGTGGCAACGCAACCTGATTGTACTCCTTGGTACTCCACTGTACCGCCCGTACCACTGTACCGTGCTGGCTGCCTATATTGAGTGTGACAACGTATAACTATGGTCTTTGTATCTCTGCAAAGGTCTCGTCATGTGCTAACTAGTGGTGGGTTTTGTTTTAAGCCATGTCGAGACCTTCCATTTAATATGTAGTATCAATAGAGAAGTTGATAGATAAGACAATGGGAGTTCAGAGAGAGAGAGTGAGTTGGGCTTCAGAGCGAGAGGGTAGCAATGCGCCACGCTGCCGGGGGGGGGGGTTGCCAGACGTATGGACTGGTTGGCAGCCTTGCGCTTATAGCTAGGCGCGACAGGGTTGGTAGTCCATTGCCGCCTGCCTATGCTGCCTGGGCTGCCCATGTTGTCGTACTGCACATTGCCTGGAGGCTCGCTGTGTGTTCCATGATCAGGTTGCCTAGAACCTTTGAGATTCTAACATCCCTTGCCCTCTCTCCCAACTTCTCACGGTTGCACTCTTTCTCTCTGACGACATTACTCTCATTTCATTCTTCTCTCTATTTAAATGCATAACCTTCCCTTGAGGTCCTAAAGGAGTTTCAGCACTCACCTCTCGTATTACTCTTAGGACAAGCATATATTTACATGTATTAGATTTAAGGGGTTAATGTGAACAGCGATCTTCTTGATGAGGATAGTTGGTGAACGTTCTACATGTTCACGAGTTATATGCCCAGCTCATCATCCAATTTGTGACTAGACTAGTGCCATGTGTAAGAGCCCGACCATGCCCAGGAGTTGTCTGTAGAGGGGCGAGGACTTAGCCTTGATTTGCCTACCGAGCCAGGAGCGAGTGTAGTACCAGAGACTACAGCTCGCTCGTAGTGCCGGTATAGTAGAGTAACGTAATTTATCTGTCCTTGTGTTCTCTGCAGTCTTTTCCTGGGTTCTCGCTTTCGGTGCTGGGACTCGTTGTTCCTGTGACTTGGCCTGCTAGCTAGAACACATGGGGATGATGAGTGGGTTATATCTTTATTTTACTATGCATTGCAGCTCTCTTTAAGTTTATGTATGTAACACTTTACAATACACATTACTCACACACAAGACAACACTATTAATACTTTCATGTATCAATTAACTGCACTGTCGTTTTGCTGCTGTGTCCGGAGTTCTGTTGCGTAGGGCGCATACGGACTCAGAGGGGAGACAGAGTGAGAGAAGCGAAGTAGCCTATGTGGTAGTAGGCTACCGGCGCAGTACTGTTGCCTGCAACCTTTTAGTTATTCCAAGTATAGATTCATTATTATAATAAGTGACTACTATTTATGTTCCTTCCATGTGTATTATTAGGTATCTACTGGATCATGAACATCTTGTATGCTACATGCTAGTGCATGTTAGTAGGGGACAGTTATTCTAGTGCACGCGCTTTCAAGTAGGCGTGTACATTTGTCATTTAGCATTTCACTGTCATACCTTTAGCCTGCTTCTATTCTACAGTTTCTTGAGTATTGCATTTCTTTAGTAATAACGTAACCTATAAATGTCTGAGGGAGTTTAGCCTCATAGCCTACCCCTGTTGTACACTTTCGCCGAGTTAAGGTACCTCGTTACCATAGACGATAACTCTGTAGGGCGTTGGTGCTTTTGTTGTCTGGAGCATATAGTATTTGGGACTGGAATCGAGCGTGTCGTTGTCACATAAGCCATTTCTGTCCTACGATCAAGAATCCCGAATATGTATTGCCGATCCAGCCGTAACAAAATGGCGACCTTGCACAAGATTCAGTAGTATCCTATCACATGTTTTTTGGAGAACTATTCTATGCTACCTAGTAGAGCTGGCTAGAATTTTCTTGCATATTGGAGGAATTTTTATTGTGTCATTATTGTATTGGTGGACTTGCAGATTGTTTCGTTGGGGGTGTCTAGAGTAGAGTCATTCAAGCATCTTTAACATTTTGTGAGTCGAGACTGCAATTAGTAATAAGCACTTCTTTTTTTTTATGAACAGCAATTGTATAACCAGCACTATGTCTAATGACTCATCATTTACGGGGGAGGATAACACGGTACAGCCTAGTGACCAGCAAGTACAACAGATATTTAGGGAGGGGAGTGTTATAAGTGGAGAGAGGGATGCCCGGGCATTTTTGCAGACACCTTTGACCGAACAGCGCCTGCAGGCTATTGATTGTTACGGTCTTCGCTGTTTAGCCACGGTTTTGGGGCGGGACTGTCCTGACAGTTGGCCCAAGAAGAATTTGGTGGCATGTTTGTTGGGTGATGGCGATGGGGCGGTGGGTGGAGTGGGGTCTTGGGGGGTTCCCTCCAAGCCTCCATTCCACTCTACCCCTGAGCTGGGCCCTCAGCCAGCGATTCTTAGCACGATGCAGCAGGAGGGTTCTCAATGGCAAGCTGGCTTACCCGTAAACACGTCTCGGTGTGGATCCCCCATTTTGTGCTCTCCCCCCCCAGGCCTGTCTCCTGAGATGTTATTTCAGCTAGAACTAGCTAAGCTTAAGTTGCAAGAGAGTCAACAGTCTAGTATAGAACGCATAGAGGTTGCTAGAATCCAAGCCAATCAGGATGCAACCAGGTACCAGGCTGAAATGGATGTCGAGAAGTCTAGAGTAGAGACCACGGGGCGTCATCTCGGTGGTGGGCACCGGGTTACAGACTCACTTTCGCATTTAATTAAGTTAGTACCCGCATTTGATGAGACAGCAGTGACTGAGTTTTTTGCTCGTTTCGAAAAGAAGTGTCGTGAGTATGACTGGCCGGAGGTTAAATGGGCAGCATTAGTTTCATCACGTCTAGTGGGTAAGGGGTTGAAAGCCTACGATGCACTGTCACTGGACGAGAGTGTCGTGTATGGACTGGTGAAGGAGGCTGTGCTCCGGGCCTACGAACTGCAACCCGAAACTTATAGATTGAAGTTCCGTGGCGTGAATAAGAAGAGCGACGTCAGTTTTATGGAGCACGCACGGGACTTAACAGATGCAGGTAATAACTGGTTTCGGTCCGAGCACGCAGAGTCGGCGGAGGAAATTAAGCAACTTTTCTATCTGGAACAGTTTTACAAATGTACTGGAACCGATCTAACGCTGAACATTAAGGAAAAATGTCCCAAGACAGTAGAGGAGGCTGCCAAGATGGCAGACCTCAGATTATCATTGATTCGTGGTTGCGGTGCCGCTCAGAGGGCTGAGTCAGGGCAGAAGGGGCGCTATACCCCACCCACCAGAGTTTTCGATAATAACAAATCCTATGACACACATAACCACACTAAAAGCATTGCACCTAATAACACCTACAAACACAAGCCTCTCCCGTTTACTAAAGGTCAGGCCCCTTCTTCGCCCGCACAAGGGAAGAAGCCCATTGGGGATGTGAAATGTTACAAATGTCAGAAGCTAGGCCATTATTCACGTGAGTGCCCTAGTAACACTCCCGCTAAGCCGGTGTCATTGGTTCACAGTATCGGTGTGTCTCTGAAGGCTGCAGCAACTGCCCGGGGTAGGTTGTCAGCAGCTGAGGCACACGCGGTAAAGAAGCGTACGGAAGGCTCGACACCTGTCCGGGACACTTTCTGTAACCATCGGGGACACGGGTTTGTGAGCTGGGGGAGTGAACTACGGAGGGTTGACTTGCTGAGGGATACGGGGGCTTCGCAAACTTTGTTGAGGAACTTCACAGGGAAACCGATAAATGCGGCCAGAGTTGTTGTGGTGCAGGGTATAAATGCTACGAGGTCATACCCACTTGTGAGGTTGGAGTTGAGAGTGGGAGAGGTGTGCAGGGAGCTGGATGTAGGGATCGTTGAGTGTTTGCCAGTTGAGGGCGTCGACCTTCTTCTCGGCAACGACTTTGCGGTGCCCACTTCCGGGACTCCACCCTTAGTCGTTGCCGAGAGGGCGGCCGACGTGGATGGTGAGAATCGGGAATGGGTTGGGAGGTGCCAACAGGATGAGATGGCCTGTGTGGTAACCCGATCTCGCTCTGCGGCTCCTGCACAGCCTAGCACTCAACCTCGGGGACAGTGGAGGAAGGATCAGGAGAAGGTTGCTAAGGGCAGGAAAAGGGACATTGATTCTGCTGCACTTCTCGGTGATTCGGTACTTGGACCTATAATAAACACGGGAGTTGACTCTGGCCCAGATATGGTGTGTAACAAGGCAGAGTTGGGTAAGACTTCGCGTGAGGCAAGAGCTGTAGCGAGAGCCACTAAGGCAGTAGAGCCTACTAGCCGGGGTAATGTCTTATTACAAAACCATCTTGATGCATTGACGCCCAGGGACATTAGTGAGCAGCAGCTGCAAGACGCTAGCCTAGCTCGTTATAGCAATGGTGCCATAGAGTTGGAGGAAGATGGGGATGCGAAGCCGGGAGATTTCTTTAGGCTCAACAGGATATTGTACCGCAGATTTCTAGACCCCAAATCGAAGTGGGAGGGCGGTGCGAGGGTAGTAGACCAGGTGGTTGTTCCAAATAAGTATAGAGAGTCCTTATTGTGTCTGGCGCATGATGTGCCGGTGGCGGGTCATTTGGGGGTAACAAAAACATTGGCGGCATTGGGCAGGTTTTTCTGGTGGCCTGGGGTCAAGGCTGATGTCTGTGCATGGGTGGCTGGGTGTGCGACCTGCCAGACAACGGGGAAGCCTAACCAGACCATCCCGAAGGCACCTTTGTTTCCCATACCTGTCACCGGGCCTCCGTTCAGCAAAGTTGTAGTAGATTTGGTTGGCCCTTTCCCGCCTACTAGTAGTGGCAATAAATTCCTGTTGACAATCATGGATGTGGCTACGAGATACCCGGACGCATACCCCATGAGAAACGGCTCGGCAAAGGCAGTTGTTAAAAACTTATTATTGTTCTGTTCCCGTTATGGATTTCCACGTGAGGTGCAGTCAGACCAGGGGAGCAATTTTACATCCAAATTGTTCAAGCAAACCCTTCAGTTGCACGGTATATGTTCTGTAGTGTCGTCAGCCTACCATCCCGAGAGTCAGGGAGTCTTGGAGCGGTGGCACTCGACCCTGAAGAGTATGCTACGCTGTTACTGTGCAGAACATGACACTGATTGGGATTTGGGTCTGCCGTATGTTCTGTTCGCTGCACGTGAAGTCCCAGGAGAGAGCCTGGGGTTCAGTCCAAATCAACTAGTCTTTGGCCATAATGTGAGAGGACCTTTAAGTATGGTGAAAGAGATCAGGGAGGGCGAAGAGAAGCCGGGGTCTGTACTTAAATATATCCTTGAGAGCCGGGAGAGACTTATAGGTTGCATGGCAGCGGCAGGTAATAACTTGGTTAATGCACAGGCGGTCATGAAGCACCAGTATGACGCCAAGGTGAAGCTTCGGGAGTTTTCGGTGGGTCAGGAGGTAATGTTGCTTTTACCTTTGCCTGGACACCCCCTTTCTGCCAAGTTTATTGGGCCGTATGTGGTGGCTAAGAAACTGTCCGACCTTGATTATCTCGTTGCAACACCTGACCGTAGAAAAAAACATCAGTTATGTCATGTTAACCTCATGAAAGAGTATGTGAGACGCCCCTCAGAGCCTCTCACTGTCCCTGTGCTGGCCTGCAGCGGCCAGGGTGGAGAAGGAGGTGGGGACAGTCATGCTGCTGAGGAGGATAGCTGGGACTGTGTCATTTCCGCGGAACAGTGGGCGGGGAATACTAACAAGAGGCTAGGCAAGCTGTAAGTCACCTGCCTGAGCACCAGGGTGCTGCTGTCCTAGGCCTGTTCAGGTCATACCCCTCTGTTTTCGCCGAACACCCAGGTCTCACTACTCAGGTAACGCACGACGTGGACGTCGGTGATAATGTGCCCTTCAAGTCAGTGCCCTACCGTGTGCCCCCGGTAAAGTTGCCAGCTTTACGGGAGGAGTTAAAGTACATGGTTGAGAGAGGGATGATCACTGAAGGTTATGTGAAGTGGACATCACCCGTCACGTTGCAGCCAAAACCTGACGGCAAGGTGCGGTTCTGCATAGATTTTCGTAGGCTAAATTGCTTGACCACTACCAACCCTTACCCTTTGCCTCGAGTTGACGACAGCGTGAACAAGATAGGGAATGCAAAGTACCTTACTAAAATTGATCTTGTAAAAGGCTACTGGCAAGTACCCCTGTCGGACCGAGCTAAGCAAGTTTGTGGTTTTGTGGTAGATGGCAAGACCTACCAATGTAACGTAATGCCTTATGGGCTTAAGAACGCACCTGCCACGTTTCAGAACCTGATGAACGATATTTGTGACGAAATCCCTAACTGCACGGTCTACCTTGATGACGTGATAGTGTATGATGACGATTTTGAAAATCACCTAAGGCACTTAGAGACCCTGTTTGGGAAGTTGCACGATGCTGGGCTGGTGGTGAACCTGAGGAAGTGCGAGTTTGTAAAGGCTACTGTGCAGTATCTTGGCTTCGTGGTCGGGTTAGGCCGGGTGTGCCCCCCCCTGAGCAAGATACAGGCTATCAATATGTTTCCCAGGCCCACCACTAAGCGCCAGGTCATGCGGTTCCTAGGTATGATAGGCTATTATAGGCGCTTCATCCGGGGATACTCTACTGTCTTAGCACCGTTAACTGATCTACTGTCGAAGTCAGTGAAGTTCTGTTGGGCTGCGGAGTGTCAGAGGGCTTTCGACCTAGTCAAGCACCTGCTGTGTACACATCCGATTTTGAGAGCCCCAGACTTCTCCAGGAGTTTTCAGCTGGCGACTGATGCCAGCGGTGTGGGTGCCGGGGCAGTGTTACTGCAGACTGATTCCGAGGGCTTGGAACACCCAGTGAGCTTCTTTTCTCGCAAGTTTAATTCGGCACAAAGGAATTACTCGACTATAGAGAAGGAGCTTCTTGCTATCGTTTTGTCGCTCAAACATTTCGAAGTTTATGTTCCAGCCTACGGCCCGGTAGTGACGATTTATACGGACCATCATCCCTTGAAATTCCTAAATCAGTTTCACAATCGGAATATGCGGTTGACCAGGTGGTCCCTAATGCTCCAAGAGTATAATCTCAACATTCAGCATATTGCCGGGAGTGAGAACGTGATAGCAGATTGTCTATCAAGGGTTGATGATCCAGGATAGTCGTGCACGGTGTGTGGGTTGAGCAGGAGTAAAATTAGGCTATCATAACGCCGTCCAAAAAGATTATAAAACAATAAAATAAACGAGAATTTTTTTTTTTAGTTTTGTAAGTCTTTATTGTTGTAGCATGATGCATGCGATATTGTGTTTTATGTATAATTCACACTTCAGTTGTTGTGCACCTTTTGCAATTAGTGGCAGCTAAGGGTAGCAGGTCGGTTGGTTGCCTGTCAGATTTTGATAATGCTTCTAAGGTCGATTATCTAAAATCTTGGGGGGGGCTGTGACGCACCCAGTGCGTGGCAACGCAACCTGATTGTACTCCTTGGTACTCCACTGTACCGCCCGTACCACTGTACCGTGCTGGCTGCCTATATTGAGTGTGACAACGTATAACTATGTTCTTTGTATCTCTGCAAAGGTCTCGTCATGTGCTAACCAGTGGTGGGTTTTGTTTTAAGCCATGTCGAGACCTTCCATTTAATATGTAGTATCAATAGAGAAGTTGATAGATAAGACAATGGGAGTTCAGAGAGAGAGAGTGAGTTAGGCTTCAGAGCGAGAGGGTAGCAATGCGCCACGCTGCCGGGGGGGTGGTTGCCAGACGTATGGACTGGTTGGCAGCCTTGCGCTTATAGCTAGGCGCGACAGGGTTTGTAGTCCATTGCCGCCTGCCTATGCTGCCTGGGCTGCCCATGTTGTCGTACTGCACATTGCCTGGAGGCTCGCTGTGTGTTCCATGATCAGGTTGCCTAGAACCTTTGAGATTCTAACATCCCTTGCCCTCTCTCCCAACTTCTCACGGTTGCACTCTTTCTCTCTGACGACATTACTCTCATTTCATTCTTCTCTCTATTTAAATGCATAACCTTCCCTTGAGGTCCTAAAGGAGTTTCAGCACTCACCTCTCGTATTACTCTTAGGACAAGCATATATTTACATGTATTAGATTTAAGGGGTTAATGTGAACAGCGATCTTCTTGATGAGGATAGTTGGTGAACGTTCTACATGTTCACGAGTTATATGCCCAGCTCATCATCCAATTTGTGACTAGACTAGTGCCATGTGTAAGAGCCCGACCATGCCCAGGAGTTGTCTGTAGAGGGGCGAGGACTTAGCCTTGATTTGCCTACCGAGCCAGGAGCGAGTGTAGTACCAGAGACTACAGCTCGCTCGTAGTGCCGGTATAGTAGAGTAACGTAATTTATCTGTCCTTGTGTTCTCTGCAGTCTTTTCCTGGGTTCTCGCTTTCGGTGCTGGGACTCGTTGTTCCTGTGACTTGGCCTGCTAGCTAGAACACATGGGGATGATGAGTGGGTTATATCTTTATTTTACTATGCATTGCAGCTCTCTTTAAGTATATGTATGTAACACTTTACAATACACATTACTCACACACAAGACAACACTATTAATACTTTCATGTATCAATTAACTGCACTGTCGTTTTGCTGCTGTGTCCGGAGTTCTGTTGCGTAGGGCGCATACGGACTCAGAGGGGAGACAGAGTGAGAGAAGCGAAGTAGCCTATGCGGTAGTAGGCTACCGGCGCAGTACTGTTGCCTGCAACCTTTCAGTTATTCCAAGTATAGATTCATTATTACAATAAGTGACTACTATTTATGTTCCTTCCATGTGTATTATTAGGTATCTACTGGATCATGAACATCTTG